>JACMIF010004599.1:0-12047 GCA_014805445.1 Diplogasteroides magnus | reverse complement strand
ATCTTCTTAAGTGCTATCCACTTCCGGCATTCTAGACCCTCGGTGAAGCCAGCTTCTTGCTGTAGAAAATCCCAAACATGGCATTTGGTCACCAAAAAAATCGAAAAAAAAAGTTTTTAAATACGGGGGTCAAAAAATTTTGTTCCGAGAGACCTATTTTTTCGGACTCCCCAGGTGATGGGGAGCAAGAAAAAATGGGTCCTATCACGCTCTTCAAAAAATCACCCTCACTTTTTTCCATAACTTCTTATAGAAAAGGCGACCTGAAAAAGTAAGGCTATTTTTATTGTTCACTCATCAAGGGCTCTCGAATCATACATATTAGGATCAAAAACCCGGGGTCAAGTTGTGACCATTCCCTTGTTACTCCTTCTTTATAGTAATACCTTCATAGAACTCGTCATCTATCCATTCATTTGGAATTTCCACACACGGATAAAATATCATGATGCCTTCTTCTTGAAGATTTTGCCGAATGCTTCGTGCCTCGAAATAATTTTCGTAAGGTCGCCGCTGCACATAATAATGAGGGTTGCTCTGTCGACGATTGGTTGCATCAATTCCAGATCTTTTGAGGTCACGTCGCATTCAATTTCGAGATTAATCTGGAAAATGCACCATTTTGTCTCACGAACAACCGCACAAAATCGATCTGAATAGTGGTTAGGGAAACAATACCTTGCTTGCTGTTCGAGTGAAAAAGCTGAAGCAATCAATAATGGAGTGACTCCTTAGGTCGCAGTGATCAAATCTGTCGATTTCCACACAGACGTCATCATGAAATTTTAGCTTTACAGCCTTTTCAGTCTCTTGTGTCTCCTGTTTATAGTCTTTACTGTACATAATGCATAGCTCACTATCCAATGAAATGGAGACTGTGACTGCATCGTTATACAACTGAGGCGCGTTACAGTCAATGACTGAGTGAAATCGAGAACAGGTTGCACTTAGCGCATTGAGATTGGGCTTTCCAATGCCGTCGAAGATGTTCAGAACAATTTCCGAGGGAAGTTGCTCCAGTTTAGACTTCATGGTGTCTAAAATAAAATAAAAGCAAAGAACTAGGGGTTCTAAAACGGTAGTAAAGTGTATTACTCGTATGTCTAATCGCCAGGGAGCGATTGTCGTTACGTACGAGAGACAACCGCTCCGAGTGGATTAGATGAATGAGAAATGAGACTTACTACCGTTTTTGAAACCCTACAAGGAACCAGAAAAGAAGTTGATTGACTGTAAGAAGGAAGAGTACTGCGAAGGAGTTTGTTGCACTACTAGGCTTTGTCATTGGTTAATTCAACCGGTGGCAAAGCCTTCGTGCCATGATGTTAAAATTGAAAATTATGCTGTGAGAACGACAGAAACGATCCGCGTAAGTATGCACGGCGCCATTGTTTTTCGCCTAATGATAAACCTCGGACGGAAAGTCTTTCAACTGAATGGCCATGGTTCCCGAAAATATTCGATGAAAACAAGAAGCGCAAGGTGTATCTGGTCGTGTTAGCAAACCTTAACGAATTACTGCTAATGCCATTGTGTTTCTACCGGTGGCATTGTCTCATCTCTGTTATTTCACTTCAATATGTTGCTAATCGATTGACTTGCGGCGATCCTGCCGATGGACTGCATAGGCCGACCATTCATGTCCTTTAACTCCGATTAGCATGTCATTTGGGATGAGTTAGACAATCGATTGGTGAACCACGGCCTTGCAGAGGCCAGTGGGGTTCTCTTATCCAAGCAATTACTGCATTTGTTATTACGCCCAGTGGTAAGGACTCTGCACTTCTCTTTCCTCCGTGTCGATATTCTGTTCTGTTGAAGACCGAATCATTCCTTCCCTCCCTGCTCCGTCTAACTTGAATATTCCATGGAAGATTAACGCAGTACTATAATCATCAATGTCATTTTCATCTGCTGTTCATTCATTCATTCTAGCACATCCTTGCTTTGCATTAGTGTGGTCCAGGCAATTCTACCCTGCCTATTCTCTTCCGAGCGGTTGTCTAAGAAGTTGAGAAACGAGTAGGGATCGCATTGTGGAACGTTATTGACAGCCGTTCATTTCAGGTTGTCTAACTTCATTCTGAGAGGTCATCTCTCACTTCGCAGGGACGACCGCTAGGAATGAACTTAGACAGCTAGAAATGAACGGCTGGCAATAACGTTCTATAATGCGATCGCCCGGACGAGAATGAGAAGGCTAGAAATGCTTGGACAATCCACGCCACTTCGCAGCCACCATGAAATCTCAACTGGAGCTCTTACCTCGCGAAATTCTGCTGAACATCTTCGTCTACTTTCAGAATACACATCTCAACAGGCTGAGATCGACGTGTTCTCGCTTTCTCACAGTCATCGACGATAACTCGCCACGTCTCTATAAGGAGACACTCTATGCTACTGTCTTATACAAGGGACAGCCATGCATTGACTTCAGGAAGATAGGAAAACAAGCGCTTTTGAAGTTGGACTTTTGAACGCTATTTGCGAAAGTGAATATGGCTTTCATAATGGTTGCCTGCAGATCCGTTCAGTTGATGAATGGGCATCGTATTTCACGCGAACAGCCAAAGAAGTAAGTGGGTTCTATATGAACGGGCACGGAGAGGGGAATCTTAAAGTGCTACATTTGGGCAGTCCACTTATTTTATTTTTGCGTATTTTCAAATAGGAACCGCGCCCAAATGAACAGTTCTGATTTGGCTTTGGACGGTCTTCCCTCTCGCTCATCATCGATATTCGGTCGTCAGTAGTGATCAGAAATGGAGACCTCGATTCGACGCACGAAGTGCATTCTATTTCTGTAATTACGAGCGCATGTTCCTCGCAGCTGATAGACAACTTCTCGGAATATAATACAGAAATCAAATTCATTTTCTGGGTCAATTCGGGATCTCTAGTCAGAAAATAATAAAGCAGATTTTCTAATTGTGTAAAGAAAATTCACAAAAATGATTATGAAAATTGTTGCTCCCTGTTTCTAAAGGCGCATTTTGCACGATAATTGCACATTCATTTTATATGGCCTCGGATATCTTTCACTTGCACAGTTAAAACGATAATAATACAAAACTTTTCAGGTTAAGACCATGATTACCGGAATTCTCACATTACAAGCTCTAGATTGCATACAAGAACTGTTGTATAAATCAACCACCATCAAGCTAGAATGCCAAAGTCTCTTCCAAATCTTCAAACAAGAAGCATTTGAGAAACTACTCAAAGGAAACGCAAACTTATTTATTGGAACGCCAGCTTCTTTTCCCATGGAGTGGATTGATGATGACTTCTACAAAAGTTAGCAGCGATTTTTAAAGCTTTTCCATGACAAAAATAGCGCATTCTAGAGAAAAAGGACATTCCGATGATTTTATATTTTGAACGTTAGTGGGGCTTCAACATTGGCATGAGATTATGGTTTAATTTTCAGTCGCAAGAAGAGGGAAACTGCAGCTATCAACCAATTTCGCTATAACAGACTCACAGTTGGATATTATTGTTAGGAGAAGCGATTTGACTGAAGTAAATAGTATCTGCCTGCGGGCTAAAGTAACAAGCCAAGGCTGCAGGTAATCAATTCAGGTGACCGTTATCTTTAGCAACTATCACAATTTGTATCAACTTTAAATATCGATCTAATCGCCTTCTTAAGACGCTTCTGGAATGCTCCGCTACAAAAATGTCGCTTGAGTTTACAATGTGTCCGAAGAATTGCAACATTAAAATTCTGGCAGAAACCTTGGGAGAAGGAACATTAAATTCCGATTTCAATGGCAGGATACTTGGAAATCGGATGGTATCACTGACGCTTACAGAAAGGTGCTTCTATGATCAAAACAGCGTGACATTCCGTATTGATGCATATAATGTTGGTTCTCTTGTAGGATTATGAATTGGTTTTCTTGCAACAGTTCTTGCAACAGCATTTCATTATATTCTTTCTGAAAATTCATTTTCGATTGTAAACTCATTTGCTTGTTCTCTGAATTATCATCTACTATTGAACGACTGTATTTATTTAACTGATACCCATAATTCCCTCTCTCTGTAATTCGATAGCTGAAGATGCCTTTTTAATTTATTCAACATCATTGTTATAATAAAAGAAGCCATAAAGAGAAGGGTCAAGTCATGGTGGAATAAGAATAGTAAGCATAAATTATGAATACAGTCGATGGAAGAGTACGTGATCCTCTCTGTATTCACACTGCATGCTGTTATTCGCACACGCACTTGTCCGGGCCGCAGTGTAAATAGTGAATCGGCTCCTGGAATGTTGATCAATTTAGATGAGTATTTGAATGCTCCACTGAACTAACCGCGTAAAGCGACCGCGCGCTAACGTATCTACCGTATCCTTTTCACAGGAAAATTCTAGCGAATTGCCCGTTGAACTGACGCGTTTCGCGGTTCAATCCGGTGTTGTTAACGAGCCGTG
Organism: Diplogasteroides magnus; assembly: GCA_014805445.1. Classification (NCBI taxonomy): domain Eukaryota; kingdom Metazoa; phylum Nematoda; class Chromadorea; order Rhabditida; family Diplogasteroididae; genus Diplogasteroides; species Diplogasteroides magnus. The sequence continues at coordinate 7,609 of JACMIF010004599.1, read as the reverse complement.
CCACCACTATTTTCATGCTAACCTGATGGCACTCCTAGCTTCTCATGAACGCGTTGCAATCGCATGGCCTGCAATATTATATAATATTTTCTAGAAAAGATAAACAATTTATCTTAAAAATATTTTTGAAATTAAAAAAAATTAAATTAAAATGTACCCATCCACTGTGTATCCCTGCACTGTCGCCAAAATTGCGCACGTGACGAGGAGGACGATCAGAAAAAGACGCGGCATGTTGAATATGTAGGTGCCTTGGCACAGGCCCACGTCCTTTTATATGTATAGCCGACAATAAGCGTCGCCGTTAATCGTGGGTATACACTAGAGCACTAGAGATTATGAAATCGGTAAAATTGTCGTCAATCTTCTCCACAGAGCGCGATTGTCTAACAGGGAGTGAGATAGCCGCTCCACGGAGGAGAATGACGACAAATGTACAGCTGGTATACACAAGGTTCTTATGAATGGTGCACCGTTTATCCTCCAAACTCTCCTATGAACGATCGTCAATAAGTTCGAGAAATGGTCGGAGGTGAGAATGTCCAATTTCCCCGCCAATGTTGTGCTTATTCTCGTATTGTGTGCCTATGTGCAAGATCGCGATACTGGGTACGAATATTTGGTACGATTTTGCATTGATGCCTCTTCTTTTCTTCTCTTTATCGTAATTCGGTAAATTTGTCGTTCTTCACTTCTTCGGTTCCAATTCGGTAAATTTGTCGTCAATCTTCTCCGCAGCTTGGATATCTATCACGGGGTGAGAGAACCGCTCTGTGGAGAAGAATAAGGACAAATTTATCGATTTAGAATCCCTGTATCATACGACGCATCTATGCGTGACCACAGAACGTTTGCCATTTTCATGGGAAAATGCTATTCCTACATGATTCAGAGATAGTTCAGGTACGAAGTGCTTTCAAGCCCCCGTGCACCGAACGCAAACATGTTGACGGAAAGCAAACGTCATGAATAACCAACACATCGAGTAACAGTATGCCATAAGCGTCGCCGTTAATCGTGGGCATACAATAGAGAGTCAAAATCGATAAAGTTATCGTCATTCTTCTCCGCGGCGCGGCTGCCTATCAGGGAGTGAGACAGCAGTTCTGTGGAGAAGAAAGACGACAAATTTACCTATTTTGAACCTCTGGTATACACTAGATTCTTATGAATAGGGTGCGTTCTAACCTCCAACCTCTCCCATGAACGGATCGTCTCAAAGTTCGAGATACGACTTTTCGGAGATGAGTTATATAGATCAAAAAAAGAACGGAAAAAGTCTGGAGGCATGGGGAATCGAACCCCAGACCTCGCGCATGCGAAGCGCGCGCTCTACCCCTGAGCTATGCCCCCGATGGAAACAGTGAAAGAATAAGCGGCTATCATGGGCGAAAATAAGTTCACAGGCAATACAGCTGATGAATAACTTTCTGATGCAAATTGAGGACGGAACAGTTGTGAGAACACAATTAACGGTCAATCTACCTCGGATGGCCATGAGAAAGTGGGCAGGAGGTTCATTAATGTATTATAGTACGACCGAAAAGGAACGGAGAGAATTTGGAGAAGAATGGTGAAAAGGAGTGCTGAACGCCGGTTTAATTACCACGGTGACCATTGAAAAATCGACGAGCATCAGCTCACATGAGCATGTGCACATTAAGGTTTCTAAATAGGTGGCAAAGCACATTTCCCATTCGATGAATACACTCGGAGCTGCCCTCTATCGTACATACGTACGTACGACAACTGTTCCGCGGAAACCAAATGAAAGCGAGATGCCTTTTTATTATCGATTTTGAAATATTATAATAGTACCCATGAAGCCAGAAACAAGTTTCCAATACAAGAGCATTTTTTGCAAGCCTTGCTCCGTAATGTCATCACTTTTTATGCAAAATATTTATCACAATATATAATTTTAAAAATCATGGTTGTTGTTGAGGCACTTGACACTGTTGTGATATTATGTGCACTTTGATGAGTAATTTGCTATTTGTCTTGCAGTTATTGAAAATCGTTGTGATGAACTCTCGGCGCTACCTGAAGTAATAAACGTATTCAATAAAATGGTTTTCTCGGCATATTCGATTTTCGTCAAAATGGTTGTGAAATTTCTGTTTGACTTTCAGTTAGGGTGTTTCTATCTGAGACTTTAATGCAATTGTCATTCGTTTAATCTCCGCGGAGCGGTTGTCTATCACATGATACATTACCGCTTCGCGGAGATTAGATGAATGGCAATTTCACCAAAGACACTGATAGCGACAGTCTACATTCTGTATCTTATGAATGCTCACTGGAATTTAAATAACTAACCTTCTGGTGTTAAATCACTTTCTTCTCCTTAAAAGGCTATCTGGGGTCGTGCATTGTCATGTCATTAGTCGCTCCACGAATGAGGCTCGCGAGTTCTGCAACAACAAAAGATTAATGTACCCTAGGGTGCATAAGCGCCAGTAACATGTGCATTTCTCACCTGTCTGACACCCTCGGAAGTTTTCACGAGCGGTAGACAACCGCTCCGAATGTATTAGACGAACGAGAAATGTACTTTACTACCGATTTTGAATCAGCCCCATAATATATGATATTCGGAACTTTTGCAGTTCATGGTCCGCGTGTGTGGGTTGAGTGAATTCGTCGATTACATTGTGGTTGCTATTATGGTTCGCAGTTTGACTTCTTTATTGATTATGTTTCACTGGGTATATACCCTCAAATATATAAAATAGTTTCCTTTCAACATAGCCCATAACGTGTTGAAATTGCCAACCATAATATGTGGTAATGTGCATACCATATTCATCCTCCATCCCCTGTGCATTATCGATTGTAAGTCGTAGTGCCTGTGAAATTTACGCAATTGTTGTCCAATTTTACGATTGTGTCATCTGAAATATCGATAATTTCTTGATAAATCACGGGTAAAATATATTAAAATGTGAAAATGGCTGAGCTTGTTATTAGTCATCCCAACCGAACTGTTTCTGGTCCTTTTAATATTGTGGTTGAAAATATTCAAAAGAACATAAGAAGGTCAGAGTACCACGAAATAGTATGTAAATTAGAGAGTGCACAGAGCACAGAGTGGCATCCAGATGTGAGGCGCGTACTATGAATAACAGTTCAGATGGGAAGCAATATACAATCATCACAAGCGCTTCAAAAATGGTAATTTTGCGCCCGAAAGTTCATTTCTCATTCGTCTAATTCCATCGTAGCAGTTGGCTATCACATTGAGAAACCCTTGTCAGAACGTTTCTTATTGTAATTCCTTGCCTCTTTACTTTGAAAACAATTGCTTCTTCTTCATTTGGGAAATAACTGTCTTCTTTAGGAAGACCAGAACGCTTCGTGTAGGGAAGCCTGGAAGGTGCATTTACATGGAAATTAACGCAAACAATCTAAATATTAGGCAAATAAGACAGAGCGAACAAGAATGATAAAAAACGAGAAAGGAAGGTTTATGAGAGAATGTGCGCCGGATCATTGGAGAGGCGAGACAGAGAATGTGGAGGGGAGATCGATAGACAGGAGTGGCAAAAAAGAGACCAGAGAAGACAGAGAACAGAGTGTGATATTCGTCGACCTCACCAAGCGCACTCGCAACTCTTGCCATGTACTAGTTCTCAATGATTTTGCAAGAGCAACGGATAGTTTTCGTCAAGAATAATCTCTACGTTGCTAGCTTGTAGCCTGATCAAACAGGAAATCATTGTAAGCCAATCATCAAAACGTTTATCATAGAGCTGAACAATATAAAATCATTGAATAGAATTAAGTTCCTAAGCAACTTCAATTCGTTGCATTGCGAGAAGTCGATGTTGAGCTCTTTCCTATGTTCATCGCAGAATGCGGAAGATCTGAAAGACAACACTTAGAAACCGTCGCATGTGCACACTAGGATTTTAGACAGGGTGATTTTACGCGAGAAAGTGCATTTCTCATTCGTCTAACCTTCGATGAGTATTTGCCTCTATATTATCATTCAATTAAAAATAATTAGATATTAGATATTATTAGATAGAAGATATTACAGAAAAAATGATCCGCCGGTGACTTATTCCCGATACTCTTTATGCTCTTGTAGGAACGGTTCGTTAAAGAGAACTACTCGCCAATTCCCCGGATACAAAATGTGCAAATTCGTCCCAAAAGTCGATACCTACTTATTCTAACTCTAACAAACCTCTTTCACTTCAAGTATCCACCAAGAATTCCCTTTCAAGAGATCAAACTCGTGTTCTGTTCCAATGTGGTTGTCCTTCTTCTCTAAAATAATGATTATGAAGGATTTATTCAAACTCTCGGGGTTGTCTGTTCGAACACGAGAACGGTTATGTTTCAAGAAACCAACGATGTACTGATTTGTGAAACGTAACGGATTTCTTACTCGAACTCCCAACCAGGGTTCGCACAATGACTAATATAGTGCATTCCGTCCCTCTGTGTTCGCCATCGTGCTGTCGTCCCTATGCGCCAGACACGACCGCACGAATGAGAGCACAGAACGACGGAGTGCACTATTTTAGTCATTCTGCCAACAGTGCTCGCAACCTTACCAGCTCACCTCTGTGTTCTGTTTTGTATTTCGTGAAATGTAGCTTCATAAGAAAAGGTGCCTTGTTTAGGAAGGCGAGAGAGTCCGTATAAGGGAGTTTGCGATAAATTTTTACTTTGAAATCGTTCACGAAGCAACTGATTTACCATAAGAAATAATACAGAGCGTATTGGTAGATGATTATTTTTAGGATTATTTCAATGATTTAGAAGGATATTTTTGTAATAGTATAATAAACTATAGGTCAAAATGACAATGGTAACAACATGAGAAGACAATTAATGCTCGTGCGGGATAGCAAGGGAGGCAGGGCGAATGATTGTGACCATCGGGTGGCTGTGAGAGCAAATGATGGAGAGAGAGGAGCGAGTTGATCGATGCATAGAGACAAGAGAGGTCGCAGAGGGTTTAGAGATAACAGAGAAAACGGAGGGATAGGTGGGCATCGCAATGCACACTCTCCGCACGACACATTGACACTATGCAGGCAGTTTGACCACTTTACGCTATTATGTTCCACAAAAAGTATATGTTCAGGTATAATAAATAGTATCATTGAAACTTGCACCAAAAAGTGTTCAAACCTACCAATCATAATTGACACCCCATATACCCTCATCAAACGGAACAAATGTCAGCTCTGGTAGCTAATATATGCCTTATATGTTCATCTCGATGAAGCACATAAATTGGATATTGAAAAGGTAGCAACGGCAAAATCCTCCTCTGTAGCTTGATTTGAGTACCACGCAAAACGATTCATCCTGACAACTTCGGTTGTTCTTACAGGCGCATTGACACTAGAAAAGGAGGATATTATGTGTAATACACGTTTTCACAAACTTTTCTCGAGAATGACCCCTCTCAACATTATTGAGCGAAGTCACTATGCTCGCAGCACTCGGACATCGGTAGACACATTCTCTGCAAATCGAAATCGATTAACGACACAAAGGCACTTCTAGGGTTTATAAAGCGGGAGTAGAGTGCATTCGTCTGTTGTCTAATTCACGAGGAGCGGTTGTCTGTTGCACGAATGAGACAACTGCTCATCGATAATCAGACATCGGACGAATGCACTCTACTCCCGATTTAGAAACCCTAGTCACTTCATAAATTTCCGAAAACCTTCTAAACCGAAAACCATAGTAAATACCCTCTGCTAATCTTTTGTGCATGAAACATGGCCGATATCTTGTTAAAAATACACTCACCACATTTCGGGCAGATCCAGGCCGAGAAAGTTCGTGTGGAATCCTGTGGAATCCAAACAAAGGATGATTAATCGTGTGCGATTTCCTTTACTCTATTGCTCCTCAATGAAGAATACTTGCTCACTAAATATTGCGAACTGTTTCGTATTTGGAAGTTTCCTGTAGAAATTGTGCCTTGTTTAGGAAGGCGAGAGATTCCATGTAGGGGTCTGAAGTAAAATATTGTACGATTTATAGATTCCCTTCTGAAAACATACAGCAGATAACAGCATGATCAACGGAAAGAAAAAAAGATTGTTTGTTGAGAGTCGTCAAGAATCAAGGACAATTCGTACTCGTAGAATAAGATGAGAAGAGTAATACAGTAGGGTGTCGCTTACGAAACGTTATTGACAGCCCTTTATTTCTTGCGATTGTCTTTTCATTCCTAGCGATTGTCTCTGCGAAGTGAGAGACGACCGCTTGGAATAAAGTTAGACGTCTAAGATTGAACGCTGTCGATAACGTCTCATATGAGACACCCTACAATATTGGCGTTTCCGGAAACTGGAAACGTAACGCGGGCGGTTTAGTGAGAGAGGCATCGAATGATGCGTGAGACTCGGCTGCCCGATAGTGTAAAAGAGAGAGTGGACGTGATAGGAGAGAATTTATCGATGGAGAAGCTGAAACGATCTTAGAGAAGGCAGACAAAAAGGAGTGGGGACTTATCGTCTCACCAAGCACGCGAATCAAATAAAAGGAAACTGCAAAGGGAGGCTCCTGAGAAATTGCGAGATAAATCGTGTGAAAGGCACTAGCACCATGAACATTGGAGTGTTGGGAGAGTGGAGTGTATTTTTCATCATTATGGCGCTAATTTCCTCGATATATTAATCTTTCACCCATTCTTTATTCAATTTCAACGATATTTCATGCGTTTTTTAACGATTTAACGTCGATGAGATGCAAACAGTTTTACAATAATCCGTGCAACTTGTAATCGTGTTTGAGATATCAAACGATTGCCATAGGCGATTTGCCATAATAGACTCATAGACTATCAGTCAAAAATCAGATACATAAAGAATCTATAGTTCTAGAAGTCTCGTTTGAAATGTATAATACATTCTAGCAAGAAGAATCAGTCATAGGTCCAGTAGGTAAAGAATCATTTGTAGTACAAAGCCTCTCCTTCGGGGAAGCTCTCAATCTCGCACTCATCAGAGCGACCATGCATTCACCTGCAAAACCTCCTAATTAAGACAGAGCAATGCATTATAATTTATCCGTCCCGTCATTTGCCTAGTTCTTTCGACCGTTTCACTATGATGCTTAGCAGAGGTGTTAAAACGAGCATAGATTATTCGCCTACAAAGAGGGAATAAGAAGGAGTCTCGAAAGTGCAAAATGAATGAGAGGGAATGAAACGAGTCCCGTTTTTGCACCGCTGGCCATATAATGAAGTCGAGGCTCGTTTCTCTTTTTTAGTTCGAACATGGGCTACCGCAAAAAAGTTGGCTGATTTGGCCTTGAAGAAGCCATGAAGGGACGCGAAATACCTAGAAAGAAACAATTTGGCTTACGGTCGTTTTCTAAAAAGAGCGTTTTCTGGCACTTAAAGCCAAATCGCGCAGGGAGTAATAAGAGCCTGAAACAAACACATACCAGGCCGGTCACTTACTGATCGTACAGTGCCTGGTACACCTTTTTTCTAACATATGTCTTTTGTATTTTTTAAAAACACTACATACCTGGGCGGGTAACCTTAGGGGGGTTGTAGCTCATGAAAACAGATTTTTTATGATTTTTCACAATTTGACTATGACGAAAACTTTCGATTTTTTCTCGC
>JACMIF010004598.1:0-12049 GCA_014805445.1 Diplogasteroides magnus | reverse complement strand
CCTGAACGATGCAGTGGATGTGAGGTCGAGGATGGCGGATGAGTAATCGGCCAGTACAAAGGGGAAGACGGGATACTGCATGAGGTCGTTGAAGGAGCGACCGGCCAACTGAAATGTGAATATTTACCCATGATTTTATTGAAACTAAGAAACATAACCAAGATTCTACCAAAAAATTGTGTTTGTCAACAGCTCAAATTTAGCTGAAGAAACACATTTCCAACAAGTCGAAGCAGTGTCATAACCAGACTACAATACTCGACAGAACGGTCCGCTTACAGTACCTCCAACTACAGTATTCCCACCTTGTTCAGTTGCATGAGATAGTCGAAGTTGGTGCTGCCGCCGCATCTCCACTGTCCAATGTTTTCTACGCTTTCCGATGCAACTAATCACCAACTTTCTAACTTCGCACAATGAATGCGTGATTGAACACACTGACAACGCATCATAGATTATTCTCTGCAGTTTGTGCATCATCAGATATACATCAAATCATCTAATTTCTAACAATCTTCAATAACCGTTCACTGGTGCGAAGGTGCAATAAGAAATTATGAACTGTGAACTAGAGTGGTCCTCCACAAATCAATCAATACTTCAAATCAATCAATACCTGCAACAATTGTTCTCTCGCAGTGAAGAGATGTCCCAGCTTCCTCGACTCCAGTAGATCCCGCAGTTGCGCGCGCTTCCGGAATGATTACTGTAGGACAACTGTTGTTTTACTACTGTAAAAGTGCAATCTGTAGCTTCTGGAATACGAGTATCATATCTACAAATATTTGCCTTCATACCAGTGCTAGGACCACCAGCTGGTAAGGGGCGACACGTGCTCTTGGAACGAGAATGATATTTTTGGTGACAACGCGTATAAAATAAGGATAAAATTGAAAAATTTACATGTTTACACTAGATATTTTGGGATTCTTTTCCAATTATTTGTCGGTCAGCTATAGTTTTTCGCTCCAAAAATCAAGCGGCCACACGTACTTATGGGAGAATTTTTTAAACTGGTGGACCCTGGCACAGGCATGTTTGTCTTACACAGTAGGTATGTAGTTTAATGTTTCCGGGCTACCGAAATCCAAAGACAGTAAGCTACGTACCTCAGCCGAGGCAAAGACGACGAGGAAGGCGTCTCCAGTGTTCAGGAAGATCTCAAGGGCGACGTCCTTCAGAAGGTGGTTGCGGTCGTGGATCTGGAGAGAAACATAGGTTTAGCTAGGTTTCACCCAACGCTTAAAGATTGATTTTTCATTGAATTTCGTTAAAAGTGAGATCAAGTTTTTAAAATTTACTACAACATCCAGGCGCAAATATGCAACTGAGATATAATAACAGCGGAGATTTGTGGCCACTTCGATAATTCCCTGCTAAATTCTTTAAACAAAGAATCACACCATCGTGTCATTGAATAAATCATTGTCAAATCAGAAACATCACGGAAATTCGGCGTGACAAGAGAGCAGCCATTTTAAAAATATCTTTTTACAACATTTTACAAAATCATTAAAATGCTCACCTCAACCATCTGTGCGTAGCTCCAGCTGAATGTCACCGGAGAACACTCGACGCCTTTCTGAAATAATCAATATCGCATTCTTGTTGACCCAACACCGTACTCCTAATAACATGTGCTCAAACCGCGACCGAAAGAGAAATTGTTCAAAAATTCCGCCACAGATCAAATAGTGTCACAGTCGCGAAGAATCGCCAGTTTTAGTTAATTGTGTTTCACAGCCACAATAACCATAGTAGAACTGTCTCCAAAACGCTACATTGTTCTTGCAGTCTTTCGCGTACTACTTACTATCTATGGTTGGCAGTTTGACTAGGTTTTCGGATATGTTTCACCGTGGCTACATATAGTGAATTTATAAGAGCTGTGAAACATATCCGAAAACCTAGTCAAACTGCTAACCTTACATGTTAGTATACATCTAACCTACGTGACCCATAACCGAATTTAAATACATCTACCATACCCTCGCATCCATACTCTGCATTCTACAGTACTCCCAACACTCATACCGCACTCTAAGCAGACTACCGTGCTCTTCTCCCTCTACCGTATCCTCATTCACCTGCGTACTCCTCGCCCTGTCCCCACTGAAGTGCATCTGCGCATCGGCCGCCAACAGTTCACCTAAATACAACAAACCCGTCACTTTTATGCAACAAAGGCGAATTAAGAATGAACACTCGGTCGCAGCCACGATCGTCGTTTAATTCCTTTGCAGTCAGAATGAAAGAGAACAGTGCCATGGTCATTAGCGCCATAGTGGCCAATATGAATTGAAGCGCCAGCAAATAACATGATTTGGTTAGCATGCAATTGATTGTCTAAACGTATTCAAGATTAGTCGCACATTTCAAAGGCCTCGTGAAACATATTTGATCCAGAATATTACACGCCTGCTCACCTAACAATAAGCACTCAAAAGTGCCACGCAAAAATAATCCAGATAATCTATCTGCAACCCAACCCATCATATTTCAGTGGTACGGATTAGCTAAGGCACCCCGGATTACTGTAGCTTCTGGTATACTGTAACTATAGATAGTGGTGTCTTACCTGAGCACTCGAATGTTCCACACAACAGCATCGCATTCAGATACAGTTGCACTCCCTCTCCCAACACCTTTCTCGCCTTGTGTGGGCATGCATTCACGTCTCGTCTCTGAAAATGGATACTGTAATATCCCTGAGCTTAGCTTTGATTACTGTATCGTTGCCTCATGAAATCCCCCCAATCAGGGTGGCTGTTTCCTCATCATAGGTGTCACCACACTATCAAGCGACAATAGTCATATTTGGTGAGATTTCTTCCGGCCATACAACATTAAAATAATTGAAAACGCTGTATAAATTCCGCGGGTATCTCGAAATCACCTTTATGTTTCGCGAAGGGAAAATACTATTAGTCACCCTAAGGGTACTGTTACAAAGAACCTGATGTTCATATTATTGGTCCGGGTGAAACATATGCGAAATTGCACATAACGATCCACCGGCAGAATCATATCCATCAATGGATATTCAACTGACCCCGGAATAAAGAAATAAGTGTTTGCCTTTACAGTACACTACCCAAGTACCGTATCGTAGTTTCACCACTCACCATGACTCTATCCAGTATGTGTCTCTCCGTGTTCTCCCTTACAATCTCCTGTCTCGGTCCCTCCTCGAAGAAGCGCGCATTGAACTGATAGTACGCGGGAGTGAGACGTCTGAACAGAATACTGTATTCAATCAATAACTGACGCCAAGGATACAGTAAAGCAATTTGAGAAGGATAGCACTCTTTCGAGTACATTAACACAGTTCGTTTGTTTTACCTCGAAAACACAACATGTGGAAATACGTTTCAGAGCAAACACAAAAGTCGGAAAATTTTGCGAATACAATACCAGCGTAGTAGATATCAATCTCAACATTTACGCGTTCGGAAACAAAGGTATTTCATGTCGCGTAACAGCAAGCCACAGTAACGTATCCCTTGTCTCCTCGGACTACCGTATTCTCCTCCCAGACTACCGTAACCCTCTCACCTCCTCTCCCTGTTCACGCTCTCCCTTCTGTCCAAGGAGAATCCCACTGGCCAGCAACGTCGGTCGAAACCGCTGCCCTCCGGGTGGCACAACTCCTTCTGCAATGCAAATTCGACCAGTAAATATATGTTTCGAAGAATGCATAAAAGAACGCAGTGAACTGAGAAATCAATGGGTCCAATCCCAATAAACAATTAACAATATAATAAATATATTATTTCATCCTCTCAGCATTCTAATGACATCAACTGAAGCAAGAACTTGTCCAAAAACCGCAATGACATCGCTTTTCACTAGGATGATGTAAGTTTCAAATTACCCATAAGAGAACAGTGCATTTCATGAGATCAGTAGTCATTCAATTTTTCGCGGACATTCATTATCACTAGGGTGTCGCAAATGGGAAATTATTGACAGCCGTTCATTTCTATTCATCTGACTTCATTCTTTAGCATTCTTCTCCACAACGCGGCGACAACCGCTATGTGGAGAAGTTAGACGGCTAGAAATGAACGGCTGTCAATAATTTCCCATTTGCGATACCCTAATTATCACACATTCCTCCGTTGTAATTGCCCAGATCAACATACCTTTCTCAAATCTAGTTAAATATACAGTAACCCACCGTAACCGCCTCCAGTCCAGTCTCCGCTTCTACAGTATCCAGTAGACACTCCCTCGTCAGTTGTAGATTCATCCTTCGGGGAGTGCTCAGCTCCTCCACGATCTCACATGTGGCGGACATCGCGTGCTGAAAGGGGATATCCATCAAAATACAGTAATCATTGGGAAATCTACCGTAATTTCAAAGATGATATGACCGTAACATCTGCTATACCGAAAGTCAATATATCTATGTACTGAACAATTTTGCGGCCAGGTCGAACTTTCTACCCCGCACCCATCATCATGCATTGAAATGCCATTCGTTTATGACAGCGGCAATAGTAAGGCCCTTAATACCTCCAACTACAACCTAGACCCACAATTCTACACAACATTTTCAGCTATTCTCTTCTGTTTGGGTGACAAGATCCCCAAATAATTGCAAGTGCATTCTCCTTCCCACCACTTTTGAGTCGCGTGATGAATTGAAATACCAATGGTCTACGGAAAAGACAGTTGTTGTATTTGTCCGCTGGAAATTAAATACCTAATAAGTTCGGTAATACAGTAACCTCCCTAATAATAATACCTGTTCCAACTGCGCACACGCGACTGCTTCCTCATCCTTGATGGTCTCGACCTTACTACGAAGGGCAGCCAATACGCCCTGCAAAGACAAACTTGCCAATGAAAGAATGAGAGTTCACTTAAAATTCATGCGAGATATTCGAATTTCAATGGAAAATTTATTGATAATGACGTCATAAAAGGCATTTAGAAATTCAAGAACTTTGTAAATAAAATAAAACTCACATTCCTGTAGAGTGCGTACGAATGCATTGAGAGGACCTCGTCCGTCGTCAGGTTGTTCAGACAGTCTGCAGGTGGACTCGGTTATTCCGAACAAAAAAGTTAAACCAGGTGAAAATATGTTGCACGAGCTCCATGAAACAGTGCAAGACAAAAGGCCAACAATGCACGTGTCATCGATTTGGCTTTAAAATCTCCGTAAACACTTCTGTTGTGAAATATCGCCGAAATGCAGCTGCATTGGTGTAAAGTCACAACAAGCCATGGCCTACATTCGTAATTTCAATTAGCACACAGATTCTTAAAATGTGTCTTGAACAGGAAAATGTGTGTTTCACAAATGACATAAAAGAGAAAAACACAGCAAGACGTTGATACTCCTTGAGTTGATTGTACAGTAATCCATTAAATTACACCCTAATACAATTACAGTATGCTACAGTACCTGGTGTGAGTGCATCCAGCGGCGATCCCACCTTACTTGTCCTGAGAAACGAGATCATCCGATCGATATTCGCCCTGAAAGAGGGCACTTTTCGATTTTCCCCTGAATTTCGCGAGAATGAAGAATAACTGACAATAAATGTGGAATTGTGTTTCAGTAATTATATAAATATACAATGAGATCGTGTTTTTGCTACATCCGCTTTTTCTTATTCAACAAAGCAATTGTTAAAACGAAACACCCAGCAGTCAAGGCGGCTACTAGATTGATCATTAATAGCTATAATACAGTGCGGCGATTCATATACCATCATTACTGTAATATCACAATTACCGTAATCTACTTTTATGACAATCGTAACACGTGTACTCATACTCAACGATAAATAAGAAGACAATACTACCATTCTTGGGATATTTATCAGTCACAATACCACAGCTCTACAACCAACGACCGTAAACGCTATATTATACAGACTATATAATCGAATTCCCCAAATGCACTCCTGATCAACAAGGCGATGCAATTACCACAATGGTCATTTAGTAACTACAGTACCCCGATGGCTATACAGTAATACCGTAATCCCACAATCACTGTAATTTCCCCACCTGCACTCATCATCGACGGGCGGCGACAGCAACGCCAGTTCGTACATGCCCAGACATAGCGCGAACTCGTAGTCCTTAAAACATGCATTAATTCTCTATGAAATGGATTTCATAATATTCACTTATCGGCAATTTGCCAACTTTTCCACAGAAAACAACATTTGCGCAAACTTGTCAAGTATGTTTCGTGGTTTGCACAAAAGCAGAGTATTTGATGACCAGATACCAGATGAAAAATCCCAACCAGGTGCATCGGTGCTATATTACTAGCTCAAAAAAGCATGAGTTGTGCAGGAAGTAATTTACACAGAGGTCATTTTTTCCACAAAAAAGGAACAATATCAACCAACCAGATTTACTGCCAGCAACTGCGTCAGATTCCTCTTGAATAGCAGCTCATGGCTCAGTGCCTGCAAAGATTACTGTAATCTTCGGCATTACTGTAGCCAGATTCTCAGTTACTTCATTACGGTAACCATAGCGAAGTAGCAATCGCGTTAAATTCCAACCACAAAACCTCATTTATGGCCAAATGACATCCATTGTGCAACTTGTAATCGTCACGTAATAGTCACTTTAACCCAAATTGCCCAAACCTACCGTACCTTTACCAATTGCTTCCTCCTCTCCTCTGCCCATTCCTCGTCCGGTCGCAGTCCCAGCCATGATGCGGCGAATCTTCCAGAGCGGTTCTGCAAAGACAGCATTAGGGTACTGTAGCTTATTGTAAATTGGTCCAATTATACATAATAAAAAAAATCAAGCTATTGCGCCAAGTGACATGTTATATCTCAAAAGCTCGCCGTGAGACACAACATTACCAAGTTCAGAAATTCAATTTTGGTCAAACCTGGACTAAAAGGAAATCAACATGGCAAAATAGGCGAGAAGACTTACAAGTGAAGTGTGCAGCTTGGATTGTGCGGGAAAGAGAACGAAGGCGACCAATTGAGCGAGTAGAACACGGACCTGATATGATAGACAACGACAATTATGATAATGAATGACAGATCAACACTTAGTCGAAGAGATGCTATTGGTACGACATGCACCAGGCTGGAGCATACGCGTCTATAACAGTGGAATTCATAAAAATGGAAGAACCGTCAGATTGATATGTCATCCAATGCTCATCATAAATCAATATGCACCACCAGGAATTCACCGGGCTATGAAAACAACGACTTCAGACTATTATTACTTGTCCTCAATTTACCGTATTCACTCCGTCTACAGTATAGTATAATTACCGTACCTTCTCCTTCGATGAGGCCACCAGGCGCTGCCAGACGGACTCGGAGCGCGATGGAGACTGAATTTATTCACTTATTAAATTTTCAAATGTAAAATCCATTTTTAATTCAAATAAACAAATATAATACCTTCTCATCCTGCCTGCCCCATGCAGTGAGCATAATGTAGATGCAGTAGTGGAACAAGTGATGTTCCTCCTCCGTCTGCACTGCTGCCTGAAGAACGAACCCGTCGCAAATGTGTTTCACCCGATCAATTTCAGCCGTGAAATGGTTGAATGTCGATTCAAGGCAACAGACAATAAATTATCGACATTATTGATGTCGGTGTGAGTTTTACAACGGTTTCATAGGCATGGTCTATGGGAATCAAAATTCCTTTAACAGTTGTGTTTCAACATTCTCATAAATAACTTGAGGATAGTCAAACACTGATTAATTGCTCATTTTTGCTAGGTAGTTTCATAAAATATTATCCATAGTAATATCACTCCCTCCCCTCCTCCTCTACAACCCGTCCCGTGTGCGTTGTACCTGTGGATGAACAGCGAAGATGGCGATTGCTGTGTCCAGTGCAGTGAGCACTCTACTCAGTAGCATCTCCAATGGGGCAAGGGGCGCTGCTCCCTTCCTTCTACGATATGCACAACGGAGGGAACGACGGGATACTGCAAAGAGACTTTCACTACGAATAGGTATTCAATCAATACTATTCATTTCTAAACCAGTGCAGTGCCAACTTCAAATCGAAGCTACGATTAGAATGAGGCAATGATGTCACGCAGTTGCATAAATTCTCCATGTATTAGGTTGTAAAGAAAGTCTTGCGCCTTTTGTTTAAACAAATATATCTATATTTTGAGAAGCCACCCAGATTCAATTCTATCGGGAATTATAACAAAAAGGAAAATTTCGACTACTTCAAGATCAGATTTCTCAATTTTCAAGCAAAGCGTATATGCTCACTAGTGGATTATACTAAGCGTGGGAACTGTCCTCATCACATGCTAAAAGGGCTTTTGATTTTGTCTTGTGACTAGGAAGTTCTGATGGAAAAGGTAAAAACAGTCAAACGGGTGATACTTTTCGCAATGAATGTACAGTTTGGTGGAAAGAAAACGATATCAAACGGAATGAGCACAGGTTAATATCCCACTCTTGTACTGTCCATATCCAATGATAATTATGAAAGTTGACACGTGTGAGCACTAATAAAAATTAATATACATTTTTCGGGAAAACTGGTAATGTGCTAGTCGGGACCATTTTTGATTTTTTTTGAAAATGCATTCACTATATCTTTTAAGACGAAGTGGCCGTATATCTTGGTAGTTAATTATAATAAGGGAAACAAGTGCTACATATAACGCATACGTGTTCCTTGAACCGAGTTCAATAGGAAAAGCACGAAAAAAGATATACAAGAATTTGCAATTTTGACAGCCTACTGTTTGCTTTGTTGCAGGCTTGGAGCAGCTAGACATACATGTTGGCCAAGGCTAGCCAACAACTATGCACTATACAATTACTGCCTACCGTTCACTGGGATTTTTCTGCATCGGAATAATGAAAAGGCGCAAGACTTTCTTTACAACCTAATATATTTCATTCAAACGTCCAAAAATTGTTCAGTCACATGCATGCATGATCACCATCATGAAACTTGGTGATTAAGCGTTCATCAAACATCATAAGACCGATCAAAAAATGTCTCATTAATTAACCATTCATTGAATGTACATTTATAAATTACCTATCGCTAGAAATACCAAACTTGATCACATACCCATATTATTATTGACAATTACAAGCACGCACTATAGATCAGAAACTTATTGCGCCTGGCAGGAATTGCGAATCAATAATCAAACTCACTCGGTCCCATATTCGCCAGTTTCTCTCTCAGATTGGCGAAGCTGCCAGCGACAAAGGCCGAGAACGGAGACGTCCCGTTCACGAGCATCGCACGCTCCGGAGTAAAGAGGTCCTGAAGGGAACATGTTGGCATACGGTAATCGATCGATTTCGAATCATATCGGTATCTTGAAAGGAAGACATGAATAAGGTAACCGATAATTACGAAAATCAATCACCTCACACATGTCGAACTCGTCTGCGGGCGATGAGGAGAGCGAGGCTGAAAATGTACAATCTCACTACACTGATATGCTTCAATTATTAGCTGTTAATAAACCCAGATACAACATCCAAACCATAGCATTTGCAGCCGAGACTGTTAAATGTCATTGGCATCACACAGAATCAGCAGGTTCCATTTTTTTAGAATCGAAAAAACGCACGAATGGAATCGACACTGCTCGCCGCACTCGCACTTCTGCCCTCATCAGAAAAGACCGTCCTGAAAATAAAATTTTTAGTTTTTAAAATCAAGATTGAACATTTACAAATTAAGCAAAAAAATGACTTAATTATCACCAAACGATCAAAAAATGCATCTTGAATAAGCTCGAACGAGTACAAACCTGATACTCTCAATACAGCAGTGCAGCAACTGGGTCAGCTGGCCTCGTAATATGGCGTGCGCATGCATCGCTTCACGCGTTGCTTTAGAGTCACGCGTTGCGGTCGCGGCGGATGCGGTCGCGCACGCGTGCCAATCCGCCAACTGCAGCAAACACACGAAACGGTCGCACATCGTGTTGATGCGACGGTCACTGGAAGAGAAATCGTCCAATTTAAATCTCAATTTTTAAAGCTTCTTTTATTACGGTGATGCTATGCGTTTTACATCAATAACACTAAAACATTCGTACCTAGTGTCCATTTAATCAGATCGTTTCTACCCCTCTTCCCTAATTATATGAAATGGGTGAAGCTCACATGTACGGGCAGGACAAGATCACTATAGGGAACACACACATAATTTACTGCGCTCCTCAGTCCTTTAACAGGTGAAACCAAATTTAGCTAGAAGATCGAGATGTCATGTATTTTTCATTTCAAAAACTTTCGTATGATTGGAACGAAATGGCACATATGATATATTTTTACCCCATGGGACAATAGAACGATCCACTGAAAACTTACCCAACTACAGCTTATAACAAATCCATGAAACATACTTGTACGGGCAGGATGATATGACGATCCTCTGTGCGAGGGACATCCAACATTCGAGTTGAAGGGAGGCAGACTGAGAGGAGGCAGTACAGATATCCGACTCACTGAAAGGCAAAGGGATATTGATTTATTGATTGATTGTTTACAAAACATTTACTAGTTTATTGATTGAATGTCAATCACTCCTCCCTCGCCTATTTGTGCAACACAGAAACTATTTATAGCAGTCGATTTCCTAATTATGCTACACGGCAGTAACCAATTCGGACAATGAAAAAAACCCAGCAAACACGACAAATCTTCAAGATCAATTACTCATATTTTCATATCCAGTTATTTAAGATGAAAATACCCTCGCATACATAAAAATCATACCTCGCAGGTAGCCTCGCGATTGCCAGCAGGGTCGCCACCATGACCTGAAATGTAATACAGTATAGGCTATACAGAATACCGTGCATCCAGGATGAAAAACAAATGTGCCATGGACATTTGCGCCATTATGGTGAAATGGACAATGCGCCATCATTCTCGACATACTCAAGGCGCATTTAGCTATTTCACCATAATGACGCAAATGTTTATGGCGCACGTGCCCTTACTTATACCCTCCATTCAATCGACATTACGGTACTATAATGCTAAATAGTGCACATCAGCACTTGGATATTACAGTATCACATCGTAATCCCTCTGCGGTGAAAAGTAGTCACTACAATATAACTCACCTGTACAGCAACAGTTGGATATTGCAACAAACCATCACTTACCGTAACCCGTATTCTCTACAGTCCTAACCGTTAGTATTTGTTACCGTATTCCTCTACCGTAATCCCCATTCACCTGTGGCAGTCCACTCTCCGCCATCGCTGCTTGCAGTTGCGAGTTCACTTCGTACCTGAATTTTTTTTGTTGAAAAAATAAAACTCGGCGCATCTATGACGCTGAAAGCTTACTTCTCTAGTGAAGGATTGCTGTGATAATCGATTAAAAATTGCATGTATATGATAACACTAAGACGTATTAAGCAGACAAATGGTCACATTCAAGTCCGATTCAATTTCTGGTACCATGATATACCGTATTCCGTGACAACTACAGTAACCCAGACTCACATCTTAAATCGAGTTCCGTGTATGACCGGGAAAGGGGTGGCACAGTAAACTCAAAGTTGTCCAAAAAATCTGAAATTTTTTCTGTGAACTACCTAGGGGTGGGATACACTTCAGGCGCGAGTTCATAATTTTATCATCAAAACTGACCGATTTTCAAAAATACATTTTTGAAAAATGAAAATTTTTGTTTTTGAGTTTTGGTCGGAATGTTATATATCATTCGAAAGAGCGTCAAAAGTTATGCAAAAAACGTCTTTTGGCCATCCCGATAATCTCAAAACTACGCCAGACATGACGATTTTTCTGTTTTTGAACGTCAAACTTATCAAGTCTTTTGATGTTTACACTCAATTGCTCTCAAAAGGGGGTCAAACGCTATATATGGTTAAATTCTCTTGACAATTCTGTATGAGATAGGCCACATAGCGACGAGAATTTCTGGGAGCAATCCATCTCAAATTGCGGCGCAAAAGTGAAAACCGAAGTAATCCGAAGGCCCGGGTTCGAATCCCGCCTGGGGCAAACATCTTTTGCAAATTTATTTCGAGGTTCCAGAAAAACTTCCAACACAAA
>JACMIF010004597.1:0-12050 GCA_014805445.1 Diplogasteroides magnus | reverse complement strand
AAATTTAAACATTCAGGAATCAAATAAAAATCCAATCCCACTAACATCTACTGTCTAAGTATAAGCCGAAACCCAATAAACCAAATTGAAATCATTGAACAGTTAGTCAGACTTAAACCTCCGAAACCCCGTAAGAGCATGAGTAGAAGTAAAAGCCTAAACCAAATAAAACAAATTGAAATCATTGAACAGTTAGTCAGAATTAAACCTCCGAAACCACGTAAGGGCATGAGTAGAACTAAAAGCCGAAACCCAATAAAACAAATTGAAATCATTGCACAGTTAGTCAGATTTAAACCGCCGAAACCTCGTAAAGGCATTACTAGAAGTGAAAGCCTAAATTTAATAAAAACAAATTAAATCATAATTGATAATTCCGCGCCGAAACCTAAATGCGCCGAGCGAAGTAATCCCAATTGGCTTGCTGCTCCTCCTGGGCTGATTTAATCTCAATTACATCTGTGGACTCTCACTAAAAATTGCTCCTCTTGGGCAGACGTACATCTCCATCTGGGGAGTGAATCCTGGATCAATTGCCATGTTTGCTTGTCGAATATGCTTGCATACCGCCAACATGAAACCAAGATCTACGCATTCTGTTCGAGAATACAGCACATTTTTCATAGAAACGGAATTCCTTCACTATGAGTCCGTCCAAAGTCGAAGTCCGAGTCCAAGGTCCAAAGTCCACACAAATGCGCATCGTGCTCCGACATGCTGCGCTTTTTATTATAGTAAAGTATTATACATAAATGATCAATAAGTTCATGAATAATTAATGAGCTCATGAATAATTAATAAGCTCATGAATAATTAATGAACTCATGAATAATTAATGAGTTCTGTCGCGAATCGCGATCTTTTCAAAACCACTCTCAATCGAAAGCTACTACAATCAACTATAATTTTGTCATCTATCATCATCAATTTAAATCACAGGAAAACCTTTAAAACGACACTTTTCTCATCTTCACTTTAAAGGACAGCACCTATTAGAAATTGGCAAAATGCCAGGAATATGCGACATTTTGAACTCTTCCACACGGGAGCCTCATTCATACCCCTATTTGGAATGGCTCGCGAAGCGGTCGCGTCGCGGCTGCTGGAGTTTCGAAAAATGGTGTTTTTCTGCAGTTGTGTTGTTCCGTTCTCCTTGTTGCCCCGTTGGACTGTTTTTTATCGTCTCGTTTGAGTTAACCCTTCTGGCGGGGTTAATTCTTCGGTCTCTTCGGACTTCTTTCCTCCCCCACAAGGACTCTTCGGCTGCTCCAGTAACTGCGGTTTGACTAGGATTTCTTCACCTTATTTCTCAACTATCTACCCTTTCGACTCTTTCTCCTTTTCAACCACTGAACCACCTAAATCTTCAATCATTTCCTACCCATCCTCATTGTTCACTTTCTTCAGAGAAGGTTGAAAGACTCCTCACGTCTAGAGTACGCGAGTGGTAGTCTAGCAGACCTCATCGGTGGTTTCGGGCCCCCTATTCCGCAGAACAAGACTCACGACGAGTCGGCCAAGACAACTTCGGAGGCTGCCTTCTCACCAGGTCAACAAAGGATCTTATTGATTGTTCATTTCTTGCCCCACACTTAGCATTTTATGCTTTATTAAATCCACACAATTCTTCCATAAATTTATTATATATTTAAATCCACCCCGTTTACTGCCTCTTAGCCCACACTCACCAGTTGGGAGACAAGGGGGAACCTAAGCACTATTTTTGGCTTACACAAAATCCTTCTTAAGTTCATGAATAATTAATGAGCTCATGAATAATTAAAATGGGCGCGTTGTGCTCCGACGTGATGCGCCTTTTTTATATCAAAAGGACTTATGAACCCAAAAATGATCAATAAGTTCATGAATAGTTAATGAGCTCATATATAATCAATGAGCTCATGAAAAATTAATGAGCTCATGAATAATTAATGAGCACACGAATAATTAAAACGTGCGCGTTGTGCTCCGACGTGATGCGCATTTTTTTAATATCAAAGGGACCTATGAACCCATAAATGATCAATAAGTTCATGAATAATTAATGAGCTCATAAATAATATATTAGCTCATGAATAATTTATTAGCTCATGAATAATTAATTAATTAATGATTGGTTCATTAATAATGCATTAACTTATAAATAATTTATTAACCACGTTCCTCCAAATACGCAGCGCCTTTACCACGCGTGCGGATCATAAGCGGGCCTCCTTCATCGATTCACTCATCCCCTCCCTCTCCTCTTCCTTTCTCCTCTTTCGCGCTCTCTTTCCACTACTTACCCCTAGTAGATTCTAGTCATTTACAGAAAATGGAGCTAAAATATCTTATGTGACCAAGGTCTGCGCATTATGATCGAACATGCAATGCATTTCCATGAAAATGAACTTCTTCACTATTAATTGTTTCCAAAGCCCAAAGTCCTGACTCGGTGTACAGAGCCATCCGGAGAATGAATCCGGGATCCAATGCCACATATGTCAACTTCCCTTGCTTTTTTATTCCGCTTCTCTGTTGAATTTAGTTCCGCATATTGTTGTTTTCGCTTTGCACTTTTCTTCTTATTCCGCTTCTCTGTTGAATTTACTTCCGCATATTGTTGTTTCCGCTTTGCACTGTTCTTCTTATTCCTCTTCTCTCCTTTGACTTAAGTTCCATGTACTGTTGTTTTTCGCTTTGCACTGTTCTTCTTATTCCTCTTCTCTCTTTTGACTTAACTTCCGTGTACTGTTCGCCGTCCGTTACTGTTCAATCCCGGTCGGTTCCACCTCCGCCCAACCAAGGCGCCTATCCTTCCGGGGTCGGGATATTGGAAGTGGCTTGCCACAAAAAGGTATAGAACCGGAGAAAATGACTAAGGAGCACCGGTCTTGAATCCCTTCCAAGGAACTGGCTTAGCAGATTCCCCTCCTCAGCGGCTACGCTTGATAGGAGCAGACTTTTACCTTTTTTTACTGTTCGCCGTCAAGTCACAGGATATCAAGGATATCAAGGATATCAGGATATTTAATTTTACTGTCCTGTTGAAGCAATAATATTCCAAGTTGCATCACCCTTCAATTTAATTTTACTGTACTGATTATACAATAATATTAGAAGTTTCATCACCCTTCCATTTAATATTATTGTACTAATGATGTAATAATATTCGAAGTTTCATCACCCTTCTATTTCTGGGTCGATTTTGAAGCGGTTTTCAACTGAATTAGGGTTGGGCATTTAAATGAGGATTTTTCAACTACTAAACTCACCATTGGGGCAATTGAAAATGGCCAACAAAGTTGTGAGCTGGTGCCCCCACTTTTGTCGGTGCACCAGCACACAACTTTATTGGCAATATAGAGGCATTTTCATTTCAAAAGAAGTAAAAAATCAAATTCCTCGTACCCTAAAACCAAAAAAAAAGAATAGAACATGCAAAAATATTTCACAGAGACATTGGCGGGCGTGAGAAAAATTAATAAAAAACACCCTAAAAATTTTCAAAAAAGGGCATACAACCTCGTTTTGGACGGAATGTTTTAGGCTCACACAACCTGGTTTTGAGATGGGGGTGAGGGCAACTATTTAATCTATGTGCTAAAGCAATTATATTAGAAGTTTCATCACCCTTCAATTTAATTTTACTGCACTACTGAAGCAATAATATTCCAAGTTGCATCACCTTTCAATTTAATTTTACTGTACTGATTATACAATAATATTAGAAGTTTCATCACCCTTCCATTTAATATTATTGTACTAATGATGTAATAATATTCGAAGTTGCATCACCTTTCAATTTAATTTTACTGTACTGATTATACAATAATATTCGAAGTTTCATCACACTGCAATTTAATTTTACTGTACTGCTGAAGCAATAATATTCCAAGTTGCATCTTCAATTTAGTTTTACTGTACTGATGATACAAAAATATTAGAAGTTTCATCACCCTTCAATTTAATTTTACTGTGCTTCTAAAGCAATAATATTCTAAGTTTCATCGCCCTATAACTGTATTTTTAAAACTATTCTGCTGATACAATAATACGCGAAGTTCTTCTGACCTTTAATTTCAATTTTAATATACTGCTGATGCAATAATATGCGAATTTGATCACCCTATAATTTTATTTTTTAATATTCTGCTGATGCAATAATATTCGAAGTTCAATTGCCCTTTAAAGTCTTAAAAAGTCTTTATTCCGGGGTCAGAGGATAATCCTTGGGGATGTGTTACTGCCGGTAGACTGCTAGGCTAGTCGATTAGAAGTTACCCCTTGGCGTTCCAAGCGTTTTCTCCAGGGGATCTTTGGTTCGCGGGCATCGCTTGATGCCCTTTAATTTTAGTTTTAATATTCTGATGATGCAACCATGAAGTTTCATCACCCTTTAATATTAATTTTAATTTTAGTTCCCTATTGACTGGATAATTCTGTTTTTGTTATTCCTCATCCCTCTGATGACCTCTCTGTACTTTTGTTTTCGCTTTGCTCTTGTTTTTGCTATTCCCCTTCTCCCTACCTATGTACTTTCGTTTTTACTTGTCGTTGTTATGTGATGTATTCCATGTTGTTTTTCACTCGTCATAATTTCTTTGTTGAGGCATCGTAGAACTGTATGAATTTGCTTAGTAATTCGCATGTTTGCTCTCCTTCACTGCCTGACATCAGTATGGTCAAACCTTTCAGTTTTAAGACACCTCAAGTGCTTCTTCTGGTTCTTGTTCTATAGAATGTTTCAGATTAACTCTTCTATACATGTCTAACACTATGGCAGTTCTCCTCTCTCAGTGACTGATTCATCAAGGAACTCGGCGCATTTAGGTTTCGGCGCGGGACATTTAGGTTTTATACCTTCGGAAGCGAACGTTTGATTTCTTTACTTTTATTAAATCCTTTCATACTGTTTGTTGTGCCTTGTTTTTTTTATCTTAGACTAATCACCGAAGTCAAGTAATCATTGTTATTTCTTTACTTTTGTTGAACCCTTTCAAGTTGTTTTGCATTTTCAGGGTCTAGATTTTCGTCTTAGTCAAGTCACCGATGTAAAGTAATCATTGTGATTTCTTTACTTTTATTGAACCCTTTCAAGTTGTTTTGCATTTTCAGGGTCTTGTTTTTCGTCTTAGTCTAGTCACCGATGTAAAGTAATCATTGTGATTTCTTTACTTTTGTTAAATACTTTCATACTGTTTGTTGTGCCTTGTTTTTCATCTTAGACTGATCACTGAAGTCAAGTAATCATTGTGATTTCTTTACTTTTATTGAACCCTTTCATGTTGTTTTGCATTTTCATGGTCTTGTTTTTCGTCTTAGGCTGTTCTTCGATGCCACGTATTAGATTTCTTTACTTTTATTGAATTTCGTCGTGATATGATGGGCTTTCTTCGCCGAAACCTAAATGACCTTGCTTTTATGAGCAGTGCTAATAACAATTCTATAAAAATCCAGTAAGACACAGAGAGAGATTTTTTTAACTTTTATTCAATCGCGTAGCGATTCTGAAGTATGCATAATATTATGTGACGCAGTGGGATGAAAGTTGTACACTAGGATGATGCAATGTTATGCTCATATTTTCTGATATGACGCCCAAAAATAATTGTATATAAAGACCGTCCTCGTCCATGTAGGGAGTTATCATTTCAATACGTCTGCATTTCAAGTCCCCATCCTTACAATATGCTGTTGTTATGACAGCTCATTCATGTTGTTTAATTCTGT
This sequence comes from Diplogasteroides magnus, assembly GCA_014805445.1. Classification (NCBI taxonomy): domain Eukaryota; kingdom Metazoa; phylum Nematoda; class Chromadorea; order Rhabditida; family Diplogasteroididae; genus Diplogasteroides; species Diplogasteroides magnus. Next base: position 6,338 of record JACMIF010004597.1, on the reverse strand, counting down.
CATTGAGTATTTCATCCTGCGGGAACATCAACTGCAGACAAAGTTTATTATTTTACTAATTTAATATTTATATCTTCAATTTAGATTATTCGTACTGTTGGTCGTATGAGATTCCATATTGTAAAAGGAAATAATATTGCAAGTGATTCTACGATTGATAAATTGTATCCTTCACTTTATCGTGAGTTTATGGGTCTCAGTGACGACGGTGAAAAAGGTGTGTTGACCTCATTTTTTTGTATTCATCCAGTTTAGAAGTTCTGGAGGTACAGGTTCCTGTATCTGCTGAAGTTATGGAAGTTGATAATAATGGAAGTAATGAATTAATGGGTTTGTTGTTGCGTTATCAATTCTGACTTCTTCTTCAATATATGGGATAGATACCGATAGTGGCGCAGCTGATTGTGAAGATGAGGAACAAGAAGATAATGTACGATTCCTTTCGGATCCCGAACATGTTCAAATAAATGTTGCTGCAGAAATCCTTGATCAGGTCCGTCAATCATTAGATGTTCTCACAATCTATGAATTTTTATTTTATTTTATAGGACGAGGAACTTCGTTGTCGATCCTAATGCAGCAGCATTCATAGGTCGTATAACATATGGAAAACGATGCTGCGATGAATGTTTTCCACTATCTTCAAAGGATGCCCTTGATATGCAGAATAGCCTTAATTTATTTACAAATGAACTGACGTTTCGAAATTATCAGAAATGTTTGAAATCTTTTGAAGAAGGACGTTAGTAACAGCTTTCGGAATTTCTTTATGATTATCATAGATGTCCTACCTTTGTTGAGGCCGATGGCCAGTCCCTCAATAGCAGGAGAAGACATCCTTTAGTACGGGATCAAGATCCTACCGTTGCTGAAACGATATTGCGGCTGTTACAGCGGTATAAGAACTATAATGTCTCGTTATTATGGAATTCGTGCATGTATTCGAACGGTGACTAAAATAAATGTATTATTTAAATTTTATTAATTTATATTTGTTTGTATTCAAAATGTTTTTGTTGACGACGAGCAGACATCAATCGAAGATGCCATAGCAATGAAAGATTGGAGATGGTTACCATGCAATATCAGGAAAGTCATGGAATCGTTATACTCTGGAGAAGATGAAGCAGAAAAGCATGGACAGGTAAATTTGTATATATTTATGTAATATACGAATATGCAATTTTTAGTTAGCATCTGAAAATTTATATGGAGCAGCAATCAAAAAATACAACAAAGAAAGTAAAGAATTGCATTTATGTGATGTGTGCGAACGGTATACGTATTCGAACTTAATGACAAGAAAAACCAGATATAAGGTTAAAAGTAGCTGAGTTTTTAAAATTAATTATTTATTTGAGATTGATCGTTTTCTTAGAATGAATTCAAATGGGCAAGATGTTGTTAATTTTAAAATATGTAAGAAATGCATGACTGAAATGCGCTCAGGAAAAAATTACGATAATCCGACAATGCCTAAATTTTGTGAAGAAAATTATGCTCAACATGTGGAGGTAATTCGTAATTGTAGAATATTAAGTATTGTAAATTAAAGGTACCAGATGAATTAAAAAATTTAAATTGGGTGGAAAAAGCTATTGTACAAAAAGTAAAGCCTGAACAAAGTGTAGTATGTCTTTCCGATGCTGGAGGTCGAAAAACTACTATGAGAGCTTGTAAAGGTTAGCGGAACAGTTATTGGCGACTATTTTTATATTTGTTTAAGGTGGATTGGTTATTTTGCCGATACCAACAGAAGGAAACATGGAACAAATACCTTACCATGCGATGCTAGATTAAGAATAGTTGTTGTTCCGAAGGACATTGCTAGTCACGTTTTGGTTTGTTTACCGAAAGTGATTAAGGCATTAGAGTACCTTAAAAACAATCATCCATTATATAAGGAGGTAATTTAGCCGTGTAAAATGTGCTAAAATTTAAAAGAAATTGCAGATTGTAATAAATACACATTTTTCTTTCTCAAATGGAGTATTAATTTTTGATGGAAACGAACACGAATTGACATCTGAAGAAAGAAATCTTCTGCTCACAAATGATCCTGATAATCCGTCACTTGTTCAACATACGGATATGATGCCTTGTCCGTACTTTACACGCTGCTCCTACTAAAGGAACAGCTTTGGAAACATATAAACTACAAAGAGTTTGTATTTGATGATGATTCTTTAAATTATTATATTGAGAATCCATATTTACCGTTTTCAATTACTTCTAAATTTCTGGATGTTCAAGCTTTTCCATGGCACTTTCGATGGTCGTTTTGGATTTGAGGACCCTAGACATAAAAAAGTTTTTTTTTCTAAAATTCAATAACTTTATAAGTGTTAAGGTGACAATTAGGCAGCACATACGATGGCAACTTGCGAACAGGTATCGCAGAATCGCTCAAGATGCACAAGTGTTAAGCTTTTATCACGGATATGTCGAGCAACTCGATTTGAAAAACGTACTCGAATGCTGAAATCCCGAAAGGTAGATAAATTTGATTGTTTTCTTTTTAATAACAATTATCAGGAACTTCAACATGACGAGTCAGAAACACTTAAGCATTATAAAGAGAATGCGTACGACGAATATTATCCGAATCGAAGTGAAGAGCTAGAGGATGCTTCACTTTTGCATGTTATGACTATTCCGTGCTTAGTAAATCAGTTTGGGACAAACATGTTATTGAACATGAGGGCGATGATGAAGCGGAAGATGATACAGGAGAAAAAGAGGTTTCATACCATAATTATGGTCGCATAAATATTTTTATTACTATTTCAGGAACATCGACGAATCTTTTCGGATAACCCTTTCAAACACGCCTTTAACATTCAATCTGAACATAGTCCATTCTTTGACGATGTTAACATTGCACCTGGGAAAAGATTTCCGATTCAAAACACTGAGACTGTCAAATGTCACGTTCGTCTTGGGAAACCACTAACACCACGCTTTTTTGGCCACATTTGGAACCTTTTAATGCATCATCGCGTGAAGATTACTACAGAAGATTAATTTTCATGTTTATTCCTTGGAGGTTAATGATAGTGAATTCATATAATCATGTTAAAATATTTAGATGTGAGGAAGATTTAAAGGTCACCTTTTCAACTTATGAAGAAAGATGGCTTGATTGGTTGAATGCGTTAGACAATTCAATTGAAAATTCTGAGCGTGAAGCAGTTGAAGATATTCGCAAGATTATGTATAAATGTTCACACATATTATGTATTTTTAAATATATTTCAGTTTTCATCAAGAAGCTCTAATGGAACAAGATGATGCATTAGCTGAAAGGAGAAAAGAACTAAGAGAGACTCTTGCGTATGCTCGAATTGACAATGAACCGGAGGATGGAGACCATGAAGTGTACGATCGTGCTGTTAATGAAACAGATCATGTAAGCGCTTTAACGAGTATGAAAATTCGGCAGAGAACGCTATACGATGAAGTCATTACAGCCGTGAAACTTCAAGTATGATTAAATTCATATTAACATTAACGACACAATTAAGGAAAAGTATCATTTATCCGTAAAGACAATTGAAGATGATGCGGGGCTTAACTCGCACAACAATTGATGGATTTGGGAGATCCTCCAAATCAGTTATTGAAAGTTGTTTTGGGCAATGCTGGTTGCGGCAAGAGCTTTGTCATCAACGCCTTAGATGACGAACTGACGTTGCGATGTGCCAACGAGACAACACGGAGCAGCATTTCTCGGCGCATTTAGGTTTCAGAATTAATTGAACTGAATGTCGACTAAAGCTAAATATTTATAGGAGTTAGTTTATTTTGATTTCTTTACTTTTATTGATTCCATTCTGGCTATATGTTATGCATCCGTTTTGCATTTCCATGGTCTTGTTTTTCGTCTTAAGCTATTAATGGATGAAATTTCTTTTGATTTCTTTCCTTTTATTGTTTCTTTTCTTGTTGTTTGTTGTGCCTCCGTTTTGCATTTGCATTGTCTTGTTTTTCGTCTTAGGCTATTTATGGGGGGTTTGCTTCTTTTGATTTCTTTCCTTTTATTATTTCCTTTCTTATTGTTTGTTGTGCCTCGGTTTTGCATTTGCATTGTCTTGGGTTTCGTCTTAGGCTATTTATGGGGGAAGTTTCTTTTGATTTCTTTACTTTTATTGTTTCCTTTCTTGCTGTTTGATGTATCGCCGTTTAGCATTTGCATTGTCTTGTTTTTCGGCTTGGGCTAATTATGGGTTGAATTTTTATTTCGATTTCTTTAATTTTATTGATTCTTTTCTTTTTTTGCATTCGCAGGTCTTGTTTTTCGTCTTATGCTTATCAAGGCAAATAAGTAAATCAAGGGTAATTTTTCGTTGTTTCGTTTTGATTTCTTTACTTTTATTGAATTTCGTCGTGATATGACGGGCAATCTTCGCCGAAACCTAAATGACCCTTGCTTTTATTAGCCGTGCTAATAAAAATTCTATAAAAATCCAGTAAGACCCAAGTCATACAGACCAGACAGAGAGGGATTTCTTGACTTTTATTCAATCGCGTAGCGGTTGTTATCTGAAACAAAAAATTGACAAAGCACAATTTCCTCGAAATCCAATAATATCTAGTGCTCGATGGGCCTAAGACCCAAAAATATCTAGTCTATTTTTCGATTCGCCGTTGCCGACCCATCGATTTTACGGGGATGGCACAGCGAATATTTTTATGGTAAACTGAAATGATATACTGAGTACGAACCCTCTCTCAATTTCCTAATACGCTCTCTCTCATTTGCGTGCTATTTCGTCGTTTTTCTCTGATTTGGAATTGGTTTCACGCGCAAAGGAGGCTGACTAGATATTAGTCGAGTCCTCGAAATGGAATAATATCAAGTTCTCGATGGGCATAAAACCCGAAAATATCTAGTATATTTTTAGATTCGCCGTTGCCGACCCATCGCTTTTACAGGGATGTGCGCACAGCGAATAAAAGGAAGTTCACTTATGAAATCTCTAGTAAATACGGTCCTCGAAATTCAATAATATCTAGTCCTCGATGGGCCTAAGACTCGAAAATATCTAGTATATTTTTCGATCGCAGTTGAAGACCCATCGCTTTTACAGGGAGATGCGCACAGCGAATGTAAAAAGTCCATTTATGATATCTCTAGTTATTACAGTCCTCGAAATCCAATAATAGCTGGTGCTTGATGACAATGGCATCACAATGGCATGATGATAAGTACCTAGTGTTTTCTCGGTACGTCGTTGCGTAAGAATAGATTTTCAAGCCAAGCTTAGCATAAGTTACCGTAACCCCTAAGCCTAGCATAAATTTTCATAAGCTACCGTAACCTGCAGTACCCCGTAAGCTTGGCATAAGCTTAGTACAAGCTACCGTAACCTACAGTACACCTCGTCAGCTTGGCATAAGCTTGGCATAAGCTTAGCATAAGCTACCGTAACCTACAGTGCCCCCATAAGCTTGGCATAAGCTAAGCATAAGCTACCATAACCTACAGTCACCCCGTAAGCTTGGCATAAGATTAGCATAAGCTACAGTGACATACAGTACCCCTCGTAAGCTTGGCATAAGCTACAGTGACCTACAGTACCCTCGTAAGCTTGGCTTTAGCTTAGCATAAGCTACAGTGACCTACAGTACCCCTCGTAAGCTTGACATAAGCTTAGCATAAGCTACAGTGACTTACAGTACCCCTCATAAGCTTGGCATAAGCTACCGTAATCTACAGTACCCCCAGAAAGCTTGGCATAAGCTACCGTAATCTACAATAACCCCAGTCAGCTTGGCATAAGCTACCGTAACCTACATTACGCTCACGTAAGCTTGGCATAAGCTCAGCATAAGCTTAGCATAAGCTTACAAGGGAATGGTCCGGACTGGGCTCGAGATTTTTGATCCTACTATGTTTTGTTCGAGAGCCCTTGGGGGGAAACCAATAAAACTACCTTTAGTTAATCCCGTGGAATTTTTAATAAGAAGATATGGAATTAAAATACCGAAATTTTGGTGAAAAATGCAATGTTTGGGATTTTCTACAGCAAGAACCAGGCTTCACTGAGGGACGTGCATACAATGGAGAGTATATGGAGAGTACTAATGTAGTATGATTTTTATGATTTTTACTAGATTTACTGGTTAAGGCATAAAAATGGGGGAGTGTGACAAATGTGTGACACTTTTGAAAATTCCCCCCATTTTTAAGCCTTAACCAGTAAATCTAGCAAAAATCGTAAAAATCATACTACATTAGTACTCTCCATTGCGTGTATGCACGTCCCTCAGTGAAGCCTGGTTCTTGCTGTAGAAAATCCCAAAAATTGCATTTTTCGCCAAAATTTCGGTATTTT
>JACMIF010004596.1:0-12054 GCA_014805445.1 Diplogasteroides magnus | reverse complement strand
ATCCACCCTATTCACCGGACCTCGCGCCTTCCGACTACCACTTGTTTTCCGCCATGCAGAATACATTCAAGGATATAATGTTCGACAACCGTGATGAAGTCGAAATTGTGATCAAGAAATTCATCAAGGACCACAAGGCCCCATTCTGGAGGGAGGGAATTGAGAAGCTGCCTGGACGTTGGAGGAAGGTAGTCAATGCAAATGGAGAGTACTTCCATTGATAACAGTTGCTTGTTGAATAAATATGATTTTTGCCGCCGCCATGTCACACTACTTTCCGAACAACCTAATATCTGATAGAAAAGCGTCAAATGAATTGCAAATATTTTTATTGAAACCAAATATTATCTCGACGGGATCAATTTTAGCAAAGTAAACATTCACAGTAAAGCATAATGCATAACAATGTATGAAATGTATGAAGGGATCCCTACTTTCGAGCACCATAATGTCGTTTTCGTGTTTATGTAGATATTTATGATGTCGTGTTTTTAAACTAAACACTGTCGACGATGCGAAAAACAACTAAGCTATTTTAGTCAACACAATATGTTCGCATTATTAAGGAGGTTCATGTGTACTGTAACGAACACTAACATTGCACTTTTCCACTTCGGTTCGGTGTCACCAATCCACCGTTGTGACCACAATGCCAGTGATTTTCGTGGCTGCGATTATCATTTACATTCGCACTATTGGATGACAAATAAATCTTTAAAATGCAAAATGGACATAAACAGGATTTATATCAGCACGGTTGAGATTATCAGCCCAATAAGATAATGGAAGAAATGCACTCAGTTGATTCCAAATGTAGAGACAGCCACCAATAAAAAGTCTAAGGATGAAAATACAGAAATGCGAAAGTATTAGCTGCAAATGATTTCATGCTCGAGACGTGAACACTGGTTGAGGAGAAGAATGGACATTACTGTGTACTGACAAATGTTATGTGAGTCATTGATACACTGGATGGTTGAATGATCATTTGTTCGGTCAGCGATAAAGTTTTGATGCCGAGACACCGCTTGCACATGTTGATGAAAACCTGAAAATGTTTATCGAAAAAGTGACTCGTGTTAGTTCAAAATATCTGTTAGCTAAAGGTACACGGCGAAGTATTGTGAGTTTTTAACTGTGGTAACATGAACTAGTGTTTTATTTCATCCTGGGACTGAAGACGTATCTACAGTGCACTAGGCATAACCACATCTCCCAATAAATTACTCCTGACCCCGGAATTATGAAAAATGAAGACTATATTCGCGCCAACAGACCCCTCTGAATCGGCCGACGCATATTATGAGGAGAATGGCATCCACTGAGGGAAAGAGAGCAGTCGACATGACGAGAAGATTGCCTAAACAATGAATGGAAAGGTATTGTCAGAGACTTTACATTGAATAATTAATGGGGGATTTCGTGCCGGATACATAGGTCGTAAAGGGCTAAAAGATGCCTTTTTTGGAAAAAGCACATGTCTCTTTTTAATTTAAGTTCTAATTGCTTTCGTACGCAACACCAAAAATACCAAAAAGTAAGGGAAAGTGAAGGAAATAAATAACGCATCCATAGATATTGGATAATTATTAATTTTCCTTCTTTACCGATGTCGCCCATGTCCACTCCTATCAAAGGAGCCGCAAACAATAACGACAATGGAGCATAAGAAAACACAAGAGGAATGGAAGTCTGAAAGAGCACGTATGTCAACAAGCGCTTGTGAATCAATAAATTTGTCGTCATTTTTATCCACAACGCTGTTGTTTATCAGGGGGACAACAAATGCGCTGCGGAACAGAATGACGACAAATTTATCGATTTATTATAGAATCCCTAACATCAACACTACAGATGTCGAATTGAGTGCTCTAATCACGTGCCTGAATGAGTAGAGCTCTGATTAGTTGATTCTGCATTATGCGCGTTTTATCGTTGAGATTTTGTTGCCTGAACGCAAATAAAACGTTCACAGCTGCATGACATTTGTCACCACCTCAGCAGTCGGTATATGACCACAATGCAGTAAATCATCACGGCGGCCGTGCAGTACACCAGTCCCATGATAATGAACACGGTGATGATCATGTTGGCCGACCATCCAAAGTTTTCGCCCGTTGTGCCGTTGATCAACTGCAATATTTACATTGATTATGTTTTATATTATAATATATTGAAGCTATTTTGAATCGACTAGTTACTAGGATGGGGAAAGGCAGCACGAAAGACAGCGCCTCTCGCGCTTTCATTCCTGACCGGGTCGAAAGGAAGCACTGCCTTAAAATTTGCATGTTAAGGCAGCGCTGCCTTAACATGCTAATTTTAAGGCAGCGCTGCCTTTCGATGTTGTGCTTCCTATCAACGAGACGAAGAGAACTGCCAGTGAACAGTAATTATTCATGCTTGTTGAAGATAAGTAAAGCAAAGAGCAAAGAGTTTGAGCGTATTGCGGACTATCTACAGATTACTACAGTAGTTGTTAGGTAATGTGTGATGTGATTTGTTGTAGCAAAATATAGGAGCAAGTCGATGAGACATTGAGGATAATATATCATATATCAACTATAAAAGTGATTCTGAGTAAATAAGAAAGGATTGAGTAATCTGGTAGTGAATTACCGCGGTTTTTGTAATGGCTGTTAAGCTTGGATGGCTATCGATTGGTTACGGTACAATGATTGAGCGCGTTTTGAGGATTGCGCTCCCCAAAACGCGCGCACTAATTCTTCTTCACTTTCCTCACCTTCTACAAGTATGACTGCTGCTCATTTACCATTTTGTACAATACAGTTCACGTTCGGTTAAGCGCAGCGAAAGTGGCTTCATAATGGCTCACTACGTAGGGTACTGTACTTCTCCAATACGGTTACAGTACTCACCAATCCGCCTTGGTCATTGTATGCCTTTAGTAGATTCTAAGTACACTCCCTGGCTAATTGCTGTTCATTAATCTCTTCTTCTTCCTCACCGGCATTCACAAGCACATTATTGAAAGGCAGCGCTGTCATAACATTTGCATGTTAAGGCAGCGCTGCCTTAATATGTTAATGTTATGGCAGCGCTGCCTTTTTGACCGCGCGGAAAGGAAGCACGAGAGGAATGAAATTGCTGCCTTTCCCCACCCTACTAGTTACGCCCATCAAAAGTGCATCGAGCTAGGCTATGTTTTCAGTTCAGTTTATATTTATATTTTTTCGGTGAATGTCCACAGAGTGCTGAGGGGGGATCAAATGAGGCAGGCACTTGTAGAGTTTCTAAATCAGTAGTAGAGTGCATTTTTCATTCGTCAAATCCACTCAGAGCTGTTGTCCCTAGGTTCGATAGACAACTGATCCGAGTGGTTTAGACGAATGACCAATGCGCTCTACTACTAACTTATGAGCACTAGTTCCTTGTATGCGATTCGCACTGGTCCTCCCTATCTTTCCGGGTACTCACATGATATTTGCAGATCATATACCCGACTCCAGGATCGCGCAAATCTGTCGAATATGCGAGAAGAACAACTGATGTATCCAGTGTTCTGAAATGATTTTTCGGTAACCAACCTGAAAAATCCCACTTTAATGTTCAAATTTACCGGGCGTAATCATCAGGGAAGAATCCTATGGATGCGGCAGTGACAATCGTCCCAATATAAGAAATGTAGACCACGACAGCCGTCAGCATCCAGTCTCTCTTTCCAAAATGTTTGAACGGGCCGAAGCGAAGAAAACTGCAAAATGTCCAAGTATTTCATGTGACCGTAATATGCGCCTTTAACATTTGCAAGGGACTAAGCTGTTGGCCAACACACAATACCTTTGGTGCCAAAAGCGTGGAACGAGCTATTTTAAAGCAGAGGACTTACTCGGGAGCCAATACTCGCAGACGGTAAATGTAGTGAAAGTATAGGACGAGGTACACATGGTAGAAACTGACAACATATGCAATGCAAGCAAAACGGCCTAACCAGCCTGAAAAGGGCTATCATTGAAGTGTGCGATCGTAGGCGAATATTTACTAAGCTTGCAAAAACCGTAATAAAGTGCATTTTACATTCGTCTATGTCCACTCGCTGCGCTTATCTTTCGAGGAGAGTGGGCTACTCGGTCTTAATAGCAAAACGACATCATTCCTGATGTCTGCGTCGCCTCTTCGCGGTCGTCGCATTCGCGAAGAGTCAACCCCATGTTAGACGGCTATGGAATCATCACCATCACCAGCCTCGATCCGATCGAAGCTCGTCATTCCATGGCCTTTTAACTTTTTCGGAGCGTTGGTTACTTTACGAATAAGACTACCGCGAAGAGGCGACGCAGACATAAAGAATGATGTCGCTTTGCTAAGAGTGCATAAAGAGTGGCCCACCCTACTATCGAGCGTAGAGAAAACCGTTCCGGGGGAAATGACAACTGCATTTTACTACCGTTTTTGAAACCCCATTGGATACCATTCTCAGATCTCATAAATGTGTCAGCATATTTTGAGAAGAACCAGAAGCCTTCAGAGTTCATGTGAGTGCGCTGAAAACATTGCTATTTCACGGAAGTTCTTATGTTGTTCTCATAATTTTATTTTCTCACCGGCTCAGTAACCATGTGAGTAACGGAAGTGAGTGTATCGCAAATAGCGAATGCGATCAGCAAGTATCGATAATCACCCAGATTCTGCAAAAAAATAGGAATTGATGTGAAGCAGGGTTTCGAAATCATTGTCAAAATGCATTTCTGATTCTTCCAATCTCCGCGGAGCGGTGGTCTCTACGAGGGATAGACAACCGCTCTACGGAGATTAGAAGCATCATAAATGAATTTGACTATTGCTTTTGAAACCCTAGTGTATAGATCTTCGATTTGAATTTCACATTAGAGATCGTGAAATAACTCAGATATTGACAGCCGTTCATTTCTAGTCGTCTAACTTCATTCCTAGCGCTGTCTCTCACGTCGCAGAGACAACCGCTAGGAATGAAGTTAGACGTCTAGAAATGAACGGTTGTCAATATCTGAGTCAATCCACGGTCTCAATTTCACATGTACCTTCAGTTGTTCATCGGAAACTATCAAGATCAAAGTTATGTTAGCGATGACGGATAAGATTGCTGTTGCGGAGAAGAATCCTGTATGAAAAGGTTCATCGTAGATCCATGCTAACCACGAATGCGATTCCTGCATGTCCAATGCTGTTCCGGCTTCTCTAGGTGAAATTTAAAAAATAAGTACATATACTCCGTGCTGTTGTATATTTCGCAATGAGACAACTGCATCGAATGAGTTATACGGTGGAGACATCGCGAACGTCGATTCTAATGGCTTATTGTCTCGTTTGATTCGGCGCAGTTGTTTCTTCGCGAAAGAGATGATCGCGAAGAGTGGGCGCTGGCAAAAAAATGAGAGCTTTTTACTGCAATGATCGAAGTGGTAAATGCTACTACTATAACGATGAAGCGCAGAAAAATGGTGAATAAATTCCTCTGGCGCGTAACATTTAGTCCATTTGGTCAGATCTAAAAATATGCGCGTGTTGATAGGGACATCAGAAAAGCATTGTTCGCGTCAATGCTAATGGAATCCATTAGACTTACTCTTTATCATCCTTCGCACTTTGTTAATGAACGCATAGGTGTTGTTTGTAAAAGGACTAGAAGATATAACATCACGATCTCTGAATAGCCCATTTGGAGCACGTAATCAATTCAAAGGAAAGGAACCGTAACCCATTCTCTTCCTCCCAGGACACAATCTGCCTGAATCAGGGTACCACGGGCGCCAAAGATGAGTTCATAGCTACTTTGAGTTCCGCGGCAAAGAGCCCATAGATGTGCATGTCAAAGGGGGAGAGAGAATATCTGAGAGAAGGGAAGAGACATGGGACAAAGGCTGAAAGAAGGTGTCAAAATGATGGGAAAGGAAGGCTCGATGCGTCCTGCCATGTGGGGCAGAGCACAAGCATTCTGAAAAATATGGATGACATTGTCGGTGAGATCAATTTATCCCTCTGTGCTCTCTTTTCAAAAATTTAAACACATAAGATCCTAACAATATCAATGCAACTTTGTCAATAAAATAATCATAGATATTAGTAACGCATCAAATAAAAGAATGAACGACGTTTTAGAAAACAACCGGTATGCACTGCAAGACCGCGGGATTTATGAAGCCATTTTGGCGCCTTTTCGACTCATTAGTTTTTTCTCCTGAAACTTAGAGTAGACTCCTCACAGTTGCATATTTTTATCAGAAGATCAGACTTTCCGATTGCAAACCGGTTCCAGAAAGTTGCGTGGGAAAATCGTTCTTTGAGCGTGAATTCCACTATAATGATTTTCTGATGCTGGGTCTTTGAAGATCCTTCAAGTAGAAAATAAGTTTTCCCAAGACTGGAAACATTTCATCAACAATTATTTTTTGAATTGTCGAAAGTTTGTGGTAAATTTAATCGGTAACTATTGTAAAGTCTGGATCAGATATATTCAGTTATGGTGGTCGAAGCATGTCGACTCTTGGCATTCCTGATGAATTGTTTTTCCACTCACGAGACAATGAGACCATTCCAGAAGGAGAATGGCTCCATCTAATCAGTAGACACACTTTTCAATGAGACTCTGTGATAGCAGTCATTAGTTTCATTCTTCGCCCCTCGTTAACTCTCTTCTCCCCTTCTCTCTGAGCGTTGTGAGCACAACGAAATGCTTTATCCTCCATGTCTGGCCGGATAAAGCAGTCACTGTGCTCATGAACCAGAGTCACCTCTTCTCTTCCCTTACTCTTCTGCTACTTTCAAACAATTTATTCCTTTCTGTGTTTCCGATGTTTATGGTATCATTAACACACAAGTTCAATTTGCCTCGCAATAAATAACAACTTTGATAAGTATGCGCTACACGTTCAACATGACAAGTGCACAGTTCGACCATTGCATTGGCTTGAAGCAATAAGGCATTAGTTGGGACAAGTATCGAAATGAGCATTGAATGGGATCCACGTTGTGAATATTTTAAACGGTACATTATAAAAATAACTCCGCCACTCTTTGACTGTCAGACATTTTGAATGAGAGGAACGATCACGTTGTTTCCATTCAAGTCCACTCCGTCTTTGGCCAGTTCTCGCTCTGACATGTATCGACGGAAGGCATATGCAGCTGTCTGAACACTATCCTCATTTCTTTTATGCATTGTCTTCCAACCGAGATGATTTGGGTGAGCATACTGGAGACGATTGTCAGACAGACGAAAACGAGAATTAACGCAATGGGATTGGCTTCGATGTTGCACAAGAAAGAGGCGGCGCCTTTGTCCGGCTGATCTCGATACTAAAAATAGACGACGATTGCACAAACTACAAAAGCGGAACTGACCACAATGACCAAAACGCATGATGCAATGAAGAAGGCGAGCGAGAGGGCGAGACAGTGACGGAGAATGGAATGGAGTTCGTTCATCGTCAGCAAAGAGTGGCAGATCCTTCTGAATGACCTTCTCAAGTATCAATCGCGGACAAACCAAGGGTGAAAGACCTTGGACATTTGCGCCATAATGGTGAAATGACCACCATTCCATGACTCAATTTAACATTTCAACATTGAGGATTCCACGGAGTTCCTCTCTTTAGCCCTGAAACTCACCTCAGTCCTGTTGGTTGTGTCTCTCTGGAAACTGGACGAAAAATGTAACTGTTATCTTCATTCAAATGAAACTCGTACAACTGAAAAGGTTACTTTGAAACAGTTCGTGACACAATGATTTCACCTGACGAGGAGAAAAACGAGAGTCGAAAATGCGAGCCATGACCGAGCGATGAAAGGTGCCAAGGGAAGGAAATCAAAACAGACGTTGGAGTGGGGCTGCCAGAAGTACAAAAATTCATAGTTCGCAACAATCTTATCTCGATGGTATCAATTTTAGCACAGTAAACGTTCACAGTAAAACGGAAAGTGGAGAGAGATAGGTCGCAGGGGAACGTAAAAGATTGGCCGCTGAATTTCCCCTCTTTACTCCCTCACTCAGAACGTGTTCTGTAAAATTCTATCAAACCAGTAAAAGAGCGGAGAGCGGAAGTCTACGAATAGCCAATCCTTCTCACAAATGAATTGGCTGCACACAGAATTCGCTGAAGAGGGTCAAAGATAATAGATCTTATTGTGGATGTGGGGAGCAGAGACTCCCTGACCGACTTCTCCTTTCGTTTTGCTGTTTTTGTTTCCATTGAGAGTGATTCGAAGGGCGGAAATGCCCATTACCGGCTGTCGCCTCTTGTTGACTGGCCGAATATACAGTTGGGGTTCTAAAACGGTATTTCCGGCCGATGCACGAGGATGCCAGGATGCAAAAACATTGCGGTACTTTTTTGCATGCACTACCATCCATTAATTCCGGCCGACGTGACTCACACATCCGATAGTACCTTGCGAGTCTTGAAATAGGGAAGGAAAATGAGAGAGTACGTACTGTCACAGGTGCGCTCTCTGGCGGAGGGGAATGCGAAATGCGCCGTTGAAAGAGGAAACGTAAAGGTAAAGGACAAAGTGTTTCAGCGTTCGAAGTGTTTCACCTCGACCGACAGCTGCTGAGGCCAGCTGTGTAGTGGGCCAGCAGTTCCAAAAAAAACGAACTCGAGGCTCATGGAATGATTATGACCCCACCTCCTTGAGAGAGGGAACGTGGGGGAATTTAGGTGTAGTTTTCAAATTTCCCATGGCCGTCCGATAGAGAGCGGACCGTACGTACTCTCGCATTTTCCTGTTTCTCATCTTTCCCTGTACTACGTGTCGGATAGGGAACGGCTTTTGGGCTGACTTTCATCTGTGCGCTCATACGACCGATCGTCGATGATGAGCGAGAGAGAATGACTAGCCGGTGCGCACGGACGAAAAACGGTCCATAAGTCGATCCCTAGTGTCGGGAACCCGGTATTACCGAGTGTCACACACGCCAGCCGGAATGAATGGACTGTAGTGAACAGTTTGCGGCATTGTTTGCATCTACTATCTATGGGGGAAATGAAGCGATTCCATGAAATGCAATACCGTTTCAGAATCCCTAATACACAATTATCTCTCTCGCACCTTCTTCAAACAATCGAGGACTTCCATTGATGACAGACACCCTCTCACTATTTCCATGCCTTCTTGTCCTTATCTCCTCTATTCTGCCCCTCTGAGCATTGTCCTTTGCCTGCAAAAAGATAAGACATTGAACTAAAAGTACAAGCTTTTTATAGCGATCTTCGCCCATTGAAACCAAGTGATCAAAATGTACTCAATCAGCAAATTGTAGCGTACCTCGTGAAAGGAGCTGTGCATTAGCCACTCCAACACTTTCCTCTGTGCAAAAGTAACTCGGATTGTTGTCTTTTGTGTCTTTCCATTACTCAGGAATGACACATCTGCATCGTAATCATCTTCATTATGATTGATTCCTGTTGAACACAAAACTCTGAAACTAGTTTGGTGGAGACGTGGAAATTAAACATTTTGACCTTTTCACAGTGGAGACAGTAGACGATGTATCTTCTGCAGAGTAATCACCGTTGATCTGAAATTGACTTCCACTAAGCATTGCGAAAAGGCACACCTGTCTCTCCTCTGTTACAGTCGGCATCGTGGTCAGCTTCAATAACAGTGTTACTAATGAAGACAAAGAAGGGAATGAAGGTGCGCAATCGTGCAAACACAGTCGTTTGTATGGAAGACCGCGGTCAGCGGGTGGCACTGAAGGGATTCCCGTCTCTTATTGTCCCGTTGGAGGATATTGCATGAAGAGTATCCCCAAATTGGAGTCAATTGCACGTATTCTGCCACCTGCTGACGGAGGTATTATTCATGTAAACTGAACTGAAAGTCAACCTCTATATATTGAGCGTGAAACCTATTCAAAATCATGGCCAATGGTCAGAGAATCGACGAAATAGCACGCAAATTGGAGAGTGCGTATTAGGCAATTGAGGGATGGCTCGTACTCAGAATATCAGTTAAGAATACATGAATAATAATGGAATCTCGAAGGGATATTCTTTAGAACAGGAACATAATGACAAAAACCTAGTCTCTTCTCTTTTTCCTTCGCTTTTGGAGGAGGACCGGACGATGGAGTTAGTGCATTGACAAGAGTACTGACACTCATGATCTTCCGGTCCACGTCCATGGCTGAGAATGTTGTCATATTTTTCTATTATCTATTGGCACCCCAATCAACATCCAGTATGTATTTGGTCTGAGAAAAATTTCGCAAACGTTTTCAAAATGAATTTCGTCATCATGTTCGATCGATCATAACTCGCTTCAATCTCATCATAGTACTCATTCTGAAAAAAATTTTATGCTGATTATTTAAACTTCCTGGGTGCTAGAACACAGCTCGTAGGACAACGCAGATATGATTAGCAATACTCTGAGCAATTAACGGAAAGTCAATGTAAAATTACTGAGAGTTGTTTCAATTCTAGTGTCAATGGAAATTTCTAGATACTTTCCATGAGTCCGTCAGTTGGTCAAAATAAACGCTCGTCGTTCCCTGCACAGTATACTGCTTCTTCGCAATTACGTCAGAAGCAGTGCTGACGAAATCCTCAAATGAACTGGTTCAAAACATTTCCATGCAACTATCTACTACCGAAAAGCCGAATTTCTTCCTGAAGTTGAATTGCTTCCAGAAAGCTGATTCTACCCATAGGACGAAGCAAGGAAACATGTTGCCGTATCTGAATGACGACATGGATTATTTGATAGAATTCCCGTAACGGTGGAGTGCCAATGAAGATAACTGCATGGAAAGCTCAGCACGTACAATGCAATGTAGCATTCGAACAGGGCAATTGAAATGTATCTAATTTCCGTGGGGCCGCGAGGCAAAAACAGGAACAGTCCATACAAAACAAATGCAGCAGAATTGAAGCCAACGGTCGCGCCCATTACTTTGATCATGAACTGAAGGTAATAAGAAAAGCTGCAAATATGGACAGCATTTACGCAAGAGGAAGTGACATAAAAATGAATTTCTCTGTCGTATAAATATCCGTCCAGAGATAACGTTTTGACTCTGATACACATCAGCTATATGACGAGGACTGGTGATAGATTCCTTGAAATGGGGCAGATGTGCATAACACACCCCAGCTCCAATTATGGCCATGACACCTAAGAGAACGATGTTGACTTTGTCGATGTAGATATCTGAGAAGTGTGTTCGCTATCGGTCCTCTGAAGAGATGACGGTACCTATAGTCCAGAAGAGAGCATTTAGAAATGGAGGAAAAGTGGAGAGGAACTGAGAAATGAGAAGCACAAAGATAGTTGAGATGCCCTCCATCTCGTACCTGTGATGTGAAATCAGTGGTAAACTTATTTTACCACGAGACTCAAGTTTTACCATTTCCACTAGAACGTTGCAAATCCTCGTTCGATTGCCATTGATGCAAGTCTGAAGTGAAATTGGGCATAGGAAGTCATGTGTGCGATTACAATGTGCACATGTAGCCATAGAGGGTGTCCCGACATAGATGCGTTGAGAGGAGAAGAAGATCATTGTCTGAACAATTCTCTCATTCTATTCATCAGTACTCTCGAAGGTAGCAACAATGTTAAGCATATGATAGATATTCGCCTGATCGCTATAGGAATTGTCTCTGATGACTCTTTCTATAAGAAACCAGGAGAAATGAGAGTGCGACAATGTGAAAATATTATTTACACTATAGTCAAAAAGTATTGGGATTTTTGTATTTTCTCTGATATCAGTTTTCGGAAAAATCTGAAATAAATTTTTCATGTACATACTAGACTACGAGGCACGTTTTTTGCTGAATAGGACGACCCTGTATCTTCAGTGGCCGCTTCCCCATAGACAAAAGAATGTTTATAGCCTATAAATTATAAGACATCTCCCGTAAGGGTGGACCAGCCCTTTGCACTAGAATTTAACTTTTGGTCTCCGAACTGGCTGAAAATTTGGTTTTAGGGTAAATCTACCCCGTGGATCACGAATCTGAGGTCCGCTTGACATTAAAGTTTTTCGTTGCCTCAGAGCACGAAAAAAATCCGAAAATTCATCAGAAATTGGACAAAAATCCGATC
>JACMIF010004595.1:0-12054 GCA_014805445.1 Diplogasteroides magnus | reverse complement strand
GCAAATTCAAATGCAAAAATTTCGAAATTCTGAAAACGTAGGTCTCATAAGCTGCTCAAGAGCTATCGAAAGGTATCCCCTTTGTTGGGATTATCTTGTGATACAACAACACGGCAATTATTCAAAAATAATATTTGCCAAAATTTGAAATGTCACAGCTCGTGGCAAAAATTTTTCTGGGATCTGCTATTTTGCAGAGATGCTATCCAATGGTAGTAGACTACGAGAAAAAAATTTCAGCCAAATTTATTTTTTGCTGTGCCAAGCGCTAGTACATTCGTGGTCGAGTGATAGGCGACCGGCCTCATATGTCCCGCCGCACGCACCGCCCCACGCTAAAGTCAGGCGCTGATTGGTTGATCAAAATTCGTGAAATGGATATTTCTGCACACCAAATCGCGATTCAAAATTCAGGACGTTGCGGGTCTAATAGTGTGGCCGTCCTTAGATGTATGTAGTGGTCGCACGTGAGACAGCAATGAATTGACCAACATAAACCCTACTGGTAGTTTATGATACTTAGGCGCAGAAAGGCTGTGCTTTCTGCGCCTAAGTATCATAAACATGCTTATGGTGTATAATATGTGCGTTGCTCGGAAACCAACCGAGTCATTGATGTCATGATGTCCCGTGAAGTGGAAAGTTTCTCCAGGTTCGTATGATTCGCTCACGGGAGCTCCATTCACTACTCCCACTTCTGTGAATAATCCACAGCTGGCGAAGTTGTTGTAGCTGTGGATGTAAATAGTTGTTGCAATTCCTCCATTGCCTCCTTTGTCGCAGAAACACGACTGAAGCCAACTACTTTAATCTAAAAATGTGAGAACAAGATCGTTGCTGAGCCGTCGACTACATATATTGCAGTACTGTCTCCATTGTGCCTCCGTGTAGAAAGTGTTTGAGCAGAGGCCATTCCTCACCCAATAGGGGTAGCTGAAGGCTATCTTATGTCAGACAACTTGTATATCTTACTTTTGATCCAAATCGACACAGAATGCACTCGTAGAACCTGGAGAAGCGACAACACCACATAGGTAGTCCGCATTCCCATCCACAGTATTTTTGCTTGGGTATAGAAGCCATTCTTAATCCGTACTGAACAACAGAAAGGAAACTTGTGAATAGGCATTGATCAACATTTACGCAGCCATGCTTGTTCCACATTGAGTCTGGATATTGATTGTATTATAAGAAGATCAAGGAAAGAACACTGATGAGGACATGGGAAGAGAAGATAGCGGCGACTGCCAGAAAGGAACTGTATCCCATTCTCTTTTATGTTGGCTGTCTAGCATGGAAAGGAACGTGATGAAGAAGGGAAGATACATGCTCACATGAGAAGAAGTTACCATTTCTGTTGTTTCAGCTGTCTTTCTCTCTTCCCAATGTCCATTGCTTTTCATGGCATATTACTATAACTTCTTCGATTTGAGACGGACTATTTCCATGCTATCCTTCCAACGACATTCAAAGTGTTTCAGTCTCTGATAAGATCTAACATAATATCCTAAACAAGCACAGAACGTACACTTCAAGTAATCGTAATTTCAACACTGTTCATGTAATCTAGTGAATCCCATTTTCGAGATGACTGCATTGATTTGTATTCCTTTATCCTAGGCATGCGTCGTATACCGGTCGATATGCATGAATATTGTTCATTGTTTTATCATTTAGATCTATGTACAGTGACAAATGTGTTTATCGGACAAAGTTACGTTGTTCAGTTTTTGTCATAGTTGGGGTAGTTGAATGGACGCAGCCACATCTCAGCCTGAACATTCATCACTGACTTCCATTCCATGCGGTCATGTGCATACCTTATTGATCGGGTCTCCACTCCAGTATAGGTAAGTCTGTCCATCAATTCCCACTGGTATGTTATCACATGTGTATCGCACTCCATTCAGATTAGCAGATCCACATCTGTACGAAGTGTCGAACCACCATCCAGTCTGTCTGAAGGTTTCTGAGCAGTGAGCTGAAATGACAATGCTACATCGCTTTATCACCGTAATCTTACCAGTGGAGTTATCGTTGTCGTAACTGACGAACTTAGGACCAGGCTTTGACAGATCCCATCTCGCCCATCCGTCATAGTATTCGATTTCAGTTCCATGACAAACCTGTGAAATTCTATGATGATGAAATATAAGACATTCATACCTTGGGGATGTTCACTTGGTATCCAGTTGTCTTGTCCAGAACTGTGAATGAATCGTACGTGCAGTCTGTCCATTTGCCTTGGATGCCATTGTGAGTGCATCGATAGAGATTCAGACGAAGACTGAGCAAACACCATTCATCCTCCTTACATAACACAACTCACCTTGAAGCTTGATAATTTGTGTAAAAGTGAAGGAGGTTCAATCCAATCCATGCGTCCTTTGTGGTTGGATCTCCGAAACCAGCAACGTAATCTGCAAACTTGCGAGCAGCGGAGCTGTTCTGGAATTGGGAGGGTAAATAGCTGATTATATGTATACTTCTAACTGTAAGGGCGTTCGAAACAAGTGTCCATCCTCCTCCATCCGTTGCCATGTCACAATAGACAAGAACTGCATTGGTTTCATCGTCTTCCAGTCCATTCTCATTATCAGTACCAGCAGAAGTCGAGTTAAGTGGAGGGTACACTCTGGGTCATGTCGTTAGGTTTCTCTTCAATAACCAATACATACTTGTATGCTCCGTCGTTGGAAACAGCCCAGTACTTGCGGAGATCAGCACAGTGACGTTTGGGCGCGTACCTGAAACAGTTAACTGCTTTATGTTCTGACGAAGACACTTACTTATCACAGTCATGTCCATCATAGAAGGGCTTACAAATACAGTTGTATGATCCTCAACATCGATAACTTCTTTCAATCTTCGTGAACAAGACCTACCGATTGTGTTGACACAAGTTCCTTGTCCCTTGTCTGCGCCACATGTCGTGGGGTCCAAACACTCATTGATATCCTCACAATACGTACCGTTGCCCTGTGAACATTATACATGGATAAGATGTGCAATGAATGCCAACTTTGAATCCAGTGTCACACTTGCATTGATACTGACTCTGATCAATGATGCAATGACCATACGGAGAACAGTTGTAGGGCTGAAATGATGTATCTACTAGCATATACCCTGAATACTAAATACTTCTTTGTGGTAAGTTCCGTTGAGACAGTAGTTGTCCTGAGTGCATGCACGAGTCAGCCAGTGGTTGTCCTTTCCGGCTTAAACGGAATTTAAATTTCCGTTGATTGAAACAAACTAACGAAGATGGAAGTTTCCGCTATCGTCAGCGCATCCGCAGTTCTCCACTGCAATACATGAAACCTGAACAGAAACAGATTGATTTGACCAATGAAACTGCATGAAACTCACTCCTCCTATGATGTTTGACTGGTCAAGGACGTATCCATAATCGCAAGCACAGCCTTCGGAACATGCTGAAGCAAAGGTTGATGACTGGCTAAGGGTCGAAAGAGTCACGTTGGTCGCAGAGATCGGGAATGTCGTGGTCTGCACAGGTGGCTGGACAAGAAGAGACACATGTGGAGTAAGTGGAATGGAGACCACAATGAATTGTACACTTCTCAGAGTCACGCCAACCATCGATCTTCACTTCTGCAATTCATTTCTTAGCTGTTCAATTGAGGTTGAATCACTTACCGGGAATTTGGAACTGACAGCTATGGACGAAATCAACAAGGGCAGGGCATTTCAGCTGAAAGATGAAGCTTGTTCGAATTGTTCACTTATACCAACTAACGTTTTTGTCCCTGCAAACATCATACATACAACTGTCGTATGCCAATTGAATCGTCTCATTTCCTAGAGGTTCGCAACCAGCGAAGGGTCCCTGAATTATTCGGAAATTTGATCCCTTGAAGAAGAGTAGTAACCTTTCCCAGCTGAGCATTGAAGATAGACTGGCAATCGGCGACGGCATTTTGTAGATTCTGAGATCTTACTTATTAAAATGACTAAGCGCGATTGAGCATACGCAAGTGCTGCTCTTGTTCGTCATGGTCCATCCATCGATACAAGCTTCATTGGATCCGAAGGAGGGATAGTCAGTGGTACGCCAACTGTCTCCAAACTCATCTGCCTGAGCTTGAGTGGGACGACAGCGTTTCACGGGTACGACTGTTCCGTCACTGAACACAAGTACACAATATATGAATAGTTGATCTCTTCTTACGGCTTTGTGAGATCATCATTGCAGTCCTTGTCGAGGTTGCCAGCGAGTCCACAAATCGTGTTGGATCCTTGGAATGCGGGGACATTTGGCACCACCAGACAGAGCTGAAGAAGAGATCATTGTCCTCGAGCAACTTCAATATTTCCCCCACTTGAGTGTTTGTGAAGTCGACTTCGACGAACTCGTCATTCTTGATTACGATATCACGACCACGCAAATTAACGGATATCTTGGGATAGGTCGAAGATGGATAATAGAAGGGAATGTGGACCTGGAAGCAATAGTCAACCCAAATGAGACTCACAAAGCTCACCTGAATGTTGTTAACGTAAACTCGAAGTTTGTCATCGACATAGATGGTCTGGTTGTACATTTCCACTTGTACTGATTCCACGTAGGACACGCTGAACGTTGTCGATTATTCGTCATCTATCATAATTCTCCAATTGACAAAGGCAATAAACTTAATATCAAAAACGTACGTGTCTCCTATATGAAGGAGTTCATTCTTTGCCTTGACTCTAAAGTAGTGATATCCACCATCCAAAGATCCCTTGCAGGGAACGGCATATGTGAAGGGACAAGTTGCTATAAGATGTCAATTGATGATCTAGTCTTATTTGAAGAATACTTACATTGGTAGTCGTAATAGGATCCGTCAAATGTTGTGAAGTGAGGATCACCGTTGAAGCAAATTTTCTTAGATGAGAACGAGCATCCCTTGTAGGGATTTCCAGAGAATCCAAAGTTGCAGATACAGTTCGTCTGATGGTTGGCCACGTAGCACTGGGCGTTCTTTCCACAGCTCCAGGCAGTACACGTGATGTTCTTCTCGCAGGTCGGGCCAGCTGCCCAATCGGGACAATCACATCTCAAAAAGATTCTTCTGCTTCTCTATGACGAAAACTACACAAAATTTCTCATAAACTGTGCCAGGTGGATTGTAGCCTTTCCCACTCGCTTCATTGTCGGATTATTGTTTCTTATCTCTATTGAGTGGAACGAAGCATGGGACATTTTCATGATCGTAAATGATGGTTTGATGGAATAGGCGTAGTTGGTGGGGTAAACGAAGAGTAAGGGTTATCAACAGTGTTGTTGGAATGAACGAATCAAAGAACCATAGTACATGCATTCTGCCCTGTGAATGACGAACTAATAACATTTAAGGATTCTAAAATGAATTGGCTCATCAGCGAGTGTTTACCTATATCCTGTTGCACCGTAGGGCTTACAGACTCCTCCATTCAAACAGGGGTTAGAGTAACAAGCTGTACAATTTGACTCCGCAGCAATTGCATCTTTTTGTACAATCTGCAAATATACATCGAATTAGCTTCAATCTAATGCGGATAGCCAATTTCGTTTAACTGTCAATTTCTTTTGAAAAATATCAGAGTATGCGAACAATATTTGCGCACGTGAAACAAAAATTTTATGATCCAATGCGCAGGAACGAAACACAAAGAAACTTTTCCTGCTCAAAGAATATCACGTATCAAAGACCAAAAGACATGGGCACCTTAAAACAATCTAACAAACAATCATAATTGTGCTTACATCTTGTCGAAGGGAAGTGATTGCATGCAGAAGATCTTCTTTGGAAGCACATGAGAGGTCACGGCAAAATCCTCTATAAAAAGGTAGAAATATGAAAGCTGTTTAAGATTTTGTTCTCCATAGCATCATAAAAAGACACACGAAACCGACTCTTCTCTGATTCCTGAAACTGCGCCCAGTGCCAGTAGAAATATTAATCGGAGGAGTGCTCCCTCCATTTCCTCTGTGGTCTTCTACCTACAACATTCACGAACAATTGTAAATTAACGAAAAGAATTATTCGACGGTGTACACATGAAATCATATAACTAGTGCGGTCTTATGACGAAGGAGTTTATCAAATCTGTTTGGAGTTTGATAGGAAGTAATAATTGTGCAACACTTATGGACTCTTCACCCATCAGTTGATGTCTCTTCAACCCATACTTGTCCCCTTATGAACCATTGCCCATTTTGTTATCAGCGTAGGTGTAGGAGCTTTTCAGATAAGCCTTCCATTTTGTCATTCCCTTTCTGTCTTCCCTTGTTCATGGCAGATAATAAGAAGGGAGAAAGTGAACAAAGATTCAAAGGCATTTCAGCACAATACCCTATTAAAGGAGCTGCTGTGGACTCATTTTCAATAGACAAATACCTTCTCAGAACTTCGACTATGCTCACATTCGAGCTTGTATGCATTACCTTGTAGCATTCAGGATATAAGAGAATGTATCATTTCTGATCTATCCTCCATCGTGAAATTCCTTAGCAGAGCACCTCGCATGTTTTATGGTCTCAAAAGTTTGTGTGTTCATTTGATTTTTATGTAGTGTGATTTGATGATAAATGACATGGTTCGTGGGTCATTTTGCATGAAGTGTAGCCTCCCACGCAGAAGAAGATAATAGATTATCGTCACTCAACGGTGCTGAACTCGTCAGTCGTAATACATACTAATCAGTCGAAGGGCGGATCCCTCAAATGACATGACACGAAATGATCATCACAAATTAGTCATTGATACCGTACACTCCATAGTTCATTCTGGGATACTGTCGCCACCCACTGCAATCTCCGTGAATCTGAGCTGATCAAAGAAGGTATGCACATCACAAGCTGTTTCTTTTCCTACCAACATGTTCCTTTCCAGATAAGTGAGATCTAATGGCGTCATCTCCAAATGGTCGAATCTCCTCTTTGGTTGGATGAACAACCCCCTTGTACTGTCAGACCACCCCTTCCCCCTTTCACGATTGATCATGATTTGTGCAGAACTTGTGATTTCCCTCACATCTTTGACTACCCACATTCATGATCATTTCTCGTACTGATTGTGGGGAGTGAGTAACTTGTTGGGCTCGTAGACACTCTACTGCTTTCTCGCAATCATGAGCAAACTGCTGGTGGTCATCGCGGCAACCTTTTCCTTGTGTAATGGTATGTTCTTATTTCATCTTCAACATTTAGAAGATCTGTCACATTCAGGACAAGGTCTTGACATTCCAATCTTTGGTCCTCTGGGCGGATTGAGGATTCAACCTGGAGAAAATGGAATGGTTGATTGGTTTCGCAATGAGGATGACATTGTATACAGGTGGGCGTCGGTCTTCACTCTGGTCTGAAAGTGTTTGGAAATGGATACGAGAAGGACATCAACTTTGTGGCTGGAGATGGTACTTTTGAGAGCGGATGTGAGTATTTTGACTCTTTCTTGTTACTCTCCTCTAACAATGATGATTGTTGGTATTGTTGATCAACCACGAAAACTGTACACACATTCTTCCATCTCGTGACTGAATTGTTCCACGCAGTTCTTGTTCAAAGATCTGAATTGGTCGACTTCTTCGTTTCCTTGTAGCCTCGGGTGGAGTCCTCGTTGATGGGAAGACATATGGTCCCAATTCACAGTTCGGAGTCAACAAACAACAGGGACTGACGTTTGGAAGCGACCTCGACATTGCGAAGAACAACCACAATGTACGCTTCATCAACTTTATTGGGTATTTGTCACTTCAAAAAGTGACAAGAAAGGAACGCTCTTTGTTGATCGCAGATCACGATGCGGGAATACAATTCTATTCTTGTTCATCACATGTTTTTCAGACCGGTCTAAACATTTTCGGAAATCAACACAGCCTCGGGGTACACCGACTGTGCAGTTTGGAGGTTTGACTTCAGAAAAGGATGTAAGCATTGTTTTGCTTTAGGCACACAAGAACAAGAACAGACAAACAACTTTTTACCAAATGAGCAACAGCAATTGGTATGTTCATTACGTGATCTTCTATTCCATGACTCATTCAGCATTATAATCAATACCAATTGCTTCTACAGCAGCAGCAATTCGTGAGTAATGTTTAGCTTGCACTTCACATATAATCATATTTTCTCGTTTCGATAATACTCACAGTGATTTGCAGCAGAAACAGCAACTCCTTCAACAGCAGGCGCAGCAACAACAAGCTTTTCTGCAGCAACAGAGCAACATATTTTCCAATTCTCAGCTGGGCATCGGACAACAGGTACAGAAACCTGGAGGACTTTTCAACTTTGCACACGGCCGATGATCGAATAGACAGTGGGGCAAATTTATTCACATATCGAATGCTTGCATGCATTCTAATCAGTCGAATGCATTGTTCTAATGATGGTGACAGGTCAGGAAACAATTATAAACGATCTCAAATTGTAGTATCTATATACAAGTGAAGGAGAGTGATATGATGTGCATGATAAAGCTTATTACACGGGCAGTGATGATGGAGCAATTGAGAAGGGAATCTAATAGGACGGGACGTTGTCGAAACCAGGTCGAGTGAACATGACCTAAGTGGACAAAGTGTGATAAACAAAAACTTTGTTCTTACCTCTGCATTCTTTCCTTTTGGTTGTTCAACAGTCGAGTATTGCACAGCCTGAATAATGACGAGTTTGTGATGGAATGAATGTGAATTGAGTACCTGACTAGTGCTTATCTCTGATGCAGAATGGTAAGAGGCTGAATGTCGAATGGGTGAAGGGAATTCTTGTTCCTCTACTGGATCAGGAACGAATG
Organism: Diplogasteroides magnus; assembly: GCA_014805445.1. Lineage (NCBI taxonomy): Eukaryota > Metazoa > Nematoda > Chromadorea > Rhabditida > Diplogasteroididae > Diplogasteroides > Diplogasteroides magnus. Next base: position 3,268 of record JACMIF010004595.1, on the reverse strand, counting down.
GTCTGAATACAATCTTATTTGACTCTTTACTCATGATGTATCGTCTTCACACAACTCTTCAATTCGAAAGAAGTTTATCGCGCCTTCTTCTTTAACAAGAAAGTGGTAAAATGAATTGGATACAATGATCGCGTGAAGACGAAACACCGCAGGTCACTAAGCGAGTAAATGATTTATCGACAAATGTCACTTCATAAGCATTCATTGCACTGAGTTGTCATGAGATATCGATCGAGAATGTGTACACATTATTACTCCTACTCCCTCTTCTCTATTCTACAGGATTGTAGCTTGCACACTGTTCAGCAGATGACCTGTAGAATGCAAGTTGAGCTCTTTGAGGAGGAGGCTGCGAAAGGGAAGACTCCTCTGATTGGAGTAAACGAGTGATCTCATCCGTTGAATGTTGTACAACCTTTGTTGCACGAGGAACAGGAATATTCTCTTCTGCCATTGGTGATGGAATGAATTTAGCTGCAAATGGAACTGAATATTAGATGAGATCATGAAGATTCCTGCATGCAGAATCATTCTTCTAGATACTTTATCTGTTGAGGTCGACATGTTAGATATCATTGAGTCAATAGGGGAACGCAAACTTCTCATGTAGTACCAAAAAGTGATTATGCCTTGTGACAAGTAAGTAGCACCAGAATGAGAACATGCAGAAATAGAAAATATGTACAACTCATCGAAACTCATCGAAATACTAAGTCAAACCAAGTAATACTTCTAAAGGTAAACAGATCATGAATTGTACGCCTCACTCCTGACTTGTTTGTAGAAAGAACAAATATAAACTTATTGAACATATTGACAAATAATGGGGAAAAGCTCATTCCTACCCTTATTTCACTCTCACAGCATTTCCTTACTATCTGTACTACCAGCAGCCTTTTCATACACAATTTCCTCCTTGTAGCTGCTTTCATATGTTTCCTTAGTTCCATGTCTTACTCCACTACCATCAGTACTACCACTCTCCCTTCTTCCTCCTCCTGGATATCCTCCCCCATATCCTCCATATCTGTCTCTTCCATATGCAGGTCCGCCATAGTCTCTCCTCACATCAACCTGTCTATCAATTCCATATCCATTGTTGAATGCATTGTTCTTGTATGCATCATTTCTGTATCCAGTTCCAGTTGCTCCTCCCCTTCCATATCCATACTCAGGTGTACTGTAGTTCTCACTATCACGCACAAGTACATCCCTGTCTCCCCCTCCATTCTTCTGCTTCGTGAGAGAAGAATATGCGGCATTCGACTGAGAGATCACTTCTGAACAAAAGGATAGAAGGGAAGTCGTGCTGTTAGGAATGAATTAGGATGAGAAATGGGTAAAGGAACAGCATCAACCATGCTGAGTGGAACATAAATTGATATGAAACGTACGCTTCTTCGGCTTTCTCTTCCTCTTTGCGCAGAAATAGGCAATAGTTCCAAGAAGTGCGAGAAGGGCAAGAAGACAAAGAAGAATGAAGATGATCATTAACCTGTACACAATGATATCATAATGGAATAGAGTGAGAGGATACATACCATAGTGGAATGGCTGTATCTTGGGGAGTGCAACACACTCTACCACAACATTCCAGACTCGCATCGCATCTGAAATTTCTCAATACATCTCTCATGTGCAGTCGTATTTTTCTAATGAACTCTATTTAACTGTAGCACTTTTTATTTCATATCAAACAGGCACTTAATTGGCTTTTCCTTCATTTCCGTACCTGAACTCGTATCGCTCGTTCCTTCCCTGTACTTCTCCCTCCTCGAATATGCACTGGATGAATTGATTCGTGTATCCTTCGTAGATGATTCCCCTACTTTCCCCTTGAAGGGTGATCTCCATAGGATTTCCCTCCATCCTATAACAGAAGGGCAGGTCTCAAGGTTCAGAAACAGGAGAACAATAGTAGAATATACAACAAGCACTTCAACGATTCATAACACGAGAATGGATAAAAGGGACATAAGATGAGAGGAACGCAAACACATAAAAGAGTTATTATGATCACGGAGAACAGAAGGAGAGTGGAATGTTCATGAAGAGAGAAAGGCGATTAATTGAAAGAGAAACAAATATAAGGATAAGAATCGATTGATGAAGTGTTCTGTTAGAGTTAAGTAGTGTAACATCGTCACTCACTTACGTTGAGAGTAAAGACAAGAGTAGGCTGAAGGAGGAATGCACACATTGCAAAGTACTCTATTGATACAAAGTAATCGACTAAACCAGAAGAAGTAGTGGTTTCACTCGAGGTACGTAGTAGTAGTAGGTGTGTCTGTATGGGGGCCGTACAAATTGAGAGTGCGCGAGAATGGGTGTGGCAGTGTTAGAAGGAGTAAGGAGAAGGCAGAATTACCAATTGATCGTGTGGCTTTGGCTGTCATTCCCAATGCGGCAAACGATACACACAATGAATGCCTTGAGTGAGTAATGGGGCGAAGGTGCAAGGGAACAAGACAAATCAAAGGATATTCCAACTATAATCACACAATCACTGTAAGAAAAGGGATGTTTGAACTGGATAATGGTGATTGAGAGTAACTCTTTGCTAAAGGTCGAGATGAATGGAAGGCTTGCGACTATGGATAAGTCTAAACGAACTCCTTGAATTGTCTTTATGGAGAACGAAGGAGTTGTCTTGAGTGTTGGCTCAAGTTAGTTATTGAGAAATGTACCGTTGTGGGTAGTTGGGTGTGGCTCGAGAGATGGTGAATAGGATAGTAATGGAGAAGAAAGTAGAGCGATCGGAGAACCAAAAACACTCCTAGAAGGCAAAAATTGTCTAATCGATAAATATTGTCGGAGATGGAATTGGAATAAGCCGGGATTCACTACTTCATTTGACTGACAATGCGCATCCAAACGCATTAGCGGTTAACGCAAGTCCATCATTGAAAAAGTGAAATGGCAAGAGGAAAGAGATAAATAATGTGATTTCATCCAGAGATTACAAGGACATTGTGAGGGAAGGGAGAAGGAGACAAGAAAGACACAGGGGGAGACCTTGAAGGATCTTGTAAACAGATCAGACGAGAAAGAGTTCACTTATGAAGATGCAAATGGGAGACTGTATTACAATCAATCAATGGGACGTCATCAGAGAGTGAAAAGCGTGGAAATGTGCGTAGAGTGAAGAGACAACATTCCCACAGCTTCTTCCAATCCTCCTTTCCCATTGACTCTTCTCATCTACCTCTCCTCATTCTCTGCATGTTCTCCTCTCGACAATCCCTTCTTCTTCAGAGGGACTCAGTGT
>JACMIF010004594.1:0-12055 GCA_014805445.1 Diplogasteroides magnus | reverse complement strand
CTCCCCCGCCCCCGCCCCACCTGGAGGTAAACGGCAGACCGGGAGATAGATTCTGACATGCCTGAGGCTCAATATTACTTGTTCAATATTTTACATATTGAAAAATATTGAGCCAGCATTTCTTCACTATTATTGTTTTTCACTGTAAAAGTTCACGAGCAAAGGGTTTCAAGTGCTAGTGGGGGATTTGCAGTAGGAGGTTGAAACGGAGTAGAGAGAGCGTAGCCTGCCTGAGGGGTGTTAGTGAGAGGGTGGGCAGGGGGAGCAAGGGATGGCACGAAATGCATGTGTCCGTGATGTGCACAAAACGCGGGACAACTGACAAGATGATGGAAGAAGGTGGAAAGAGGAGAAGGAGGAGGAGGACTTGCTGCCTTAGGGCTGGATATTGGTTATGTTTCACGATAGATATGCATATCAATCGAGATATAGGATCAGTGAAACAGAACCAATTTCGCGTTTAGAGTTTGCGTCATATTGCTGATATGATCAATAAGTGCTCTCTGAAGATTCATGATGATGAAAGACTAATGGAAATTGGTGAGCAATGACTGTAATCGTGAAGAATTGACGCTGTACTGATAAAATAACAATTATGAGGAATACCATGAGTAAATCATGAGATGAGCCGAGCTCAGGAAAGCTGCAAATCTGCTCTTGCAGTAAGAAAAATTGCGGCATCTCTCGTCACTCTCAGCCCCCACCCAGTCCAAGCCGGAAGCGCTCGTGCAGCTTATTGTTGTTCCTGTGTTTATGGCCGCGAGGAGCGAAAGTAGGATGATGGGAGGGAGGAAAGAAAGAAGGGGAAGAGATAGAGATTGATGGACTAACTCCCCCTTCATCTCCCCCACCCACCCCTGTGATCAGCTGTGAGCAGCAAATGAACCGAATCACTGATAGGAAATGAGGGTAGTATGGTGGGCAGTTTGGCTTCTTTAGGGGTTATGTTTCAATGCTACTATATATTTGAAAAGTTATCCTCTGTGAAACATAACCCATAAAGTATATAAACTGCTAACATTATTGATGGACTAGCTCCACCTTCAGCTCCCAACCCACCTCTATGATCAGCTGTGAAAATGAAGCGAATCACCCAGCGGATAGGAAACGAGGGCGGCCTCGTAAATAAATAACCCTCAAATTCCCCCATCCCGTCCGACAAGGATAAGCCAAAGCAAATCAACCCTCAAGGTTGCAATTAATTGCTCTCATCACCTGATTTTGAGACAAATCCTATCAACTGCACGCACGATTTTCAATTTGCGACCCTGAAAACCGAGACAAAGAAGCCGAAATTCAAGAAGAAATTGAGCCTAAAGGGATTTGTTTATGTGCCTACTTACTAGTGTTGCGGGGCGTTGCCCGGAAACAAAGTCGGAAAAAGGAGAAGAGAGGAAAAGCGACGGAAAGTCCCTACACAAACAAAGTATGGCCAGGAATGGCAATGTTGCTTTAAGCCGCCGTGCCCTCAAAAACCTAAGTGATCGTTGGGGGGGGGGGGCAAAAGGCAAGTATTTACACCTTGGATATTTGATCCATAACGATGAAATGAACATATGGGGTGGCGCAAATGTCTGTGAGTCGACTGCTCAGTGGAGAAGCATCGCGAAGAATGACTAGTCGAGACCAAGCCCAGGGCTTACTGCCCCTTTTCCGCGAACGAAACGGGACATGGGGAAGAAATATGGGGGAAGCGGGAGAGGGCATTTATTATGAGTCTTCGAGATCTTTGAAACGTCCGTAGTTAGGGGTTGCACCCGGTGTTCAATAAATTTGCCCATAAGGGGCATCTTGTCAAGGATTCCAGAGCTATGGACATTTGCGCCGTTATGGTGAAATGGAGAGATGCGCCCCGAAATCGCCCAGAATGGTGCAAATATCCATGGCGCTCATGGTTGGCAGATTCATTGCTTATGAAATATGTTTCAATACTGCCATATATTTGAAATTATACCTTCTGCGAAGATATTCCACAAAGAGTTTTCATTCTTTCATCAATAATGGCGCAATTCTCTTTCACCTGGGGCATCGCTTGCCGATGGGACAGACCGCTCTAGAGTGAGGTTTAGTGGAAGGAAAAGCAATAACAAAGGCCGCGTGCGTTAGCGAAGATGAAAATGGAGTCGCTGAGGCGAATAGCGAGCTATTGCAATTGAGAGGAGATGGAAAGGCGGAGGGAAATAAAGCGAGTGTAGCAAGAGAAGGAAAGGGAGAGGAGCGACACATTATGAATCCGCCTCCTAGCCTCCCTCTCTGTATCATGTGTGTATTGCGTTTAACAGTCTTCTCTTAACGTCAGTCTCAACTGACTTTTTCCATTTTCATCTTTGAACCCCTTCTGACTCACACATTTGTATTTTCTCTAGAGTCTCTTCATCTTCCGTTGTCTTTGGGCCTATGAAGCGAATGACTTTAGCAGCTCTCAACTTCTCCTGACCCTCCTCTCATCCTCTATTCCGCCTCTCCACCCTCATTTCACTCCCCCTCAATGCATGATAGATGCAGATTCGCCCCTGTCGCGATTCCTCCCCGCTCTTACGCTTTCTGACAGGGGGCGCGGTTGGGGAAGGAAGGAAATGAGAGAGACATTCGCGGGAAATATAAGATGACATGATCGGCACTGGACAAGTAGACTAATTTTTGGCATACGTTTCAATGCGACCAAATAGTTGAAGATATAGCTGAAGAGATGCTTATGATCAGGAAGGGATTTTAGAGTAGAGGAACAATCAAGGTCTAGTAACGGCGTGAAGGGTACGGACCACAAACAGTAATATCTGCAAATATGTTTGGAAAGATCTCAGAGAATGGTCAGAGTCGCGATCGCGGTGCCCCGGTACTTGACAATTTGCCTGATTTTTGGTATATGTTTCATTGCTGCCACATAATTGAAGACACACCTGGAGATATGCTAGGCGCGCACTTTCCTCACAGAATTAACGAACAGTCACAGTATATTCCACACAGTCAATCAGAGTTCACTTTGAAAAATTCTGGAAGTTTGTGCAATACACAGGAACGAAATAATGTCGTGAAGGCTATTTATAAATAAGATGGAAAAGACTGGAAAAGACATGAGGGAACGGTCAGAGTCTAGTCCGCAGTAGAGACCTTCAAACATCAATCACATAGCTGATAGACAACTGCTCGTAATGAATTAGAGAAACGACAAGGCATTTTAATACCCATTTGAAGGTCTCTAGTCCGCAGTGTCTGACATCCGAAGACACGGCACTTGACAATGTGACTAATTTCTTGATATAAGTTTCAAAGCTACCATATAATTGGAGATATGCCTGAAGAAATGCTGCTGGTCCATTATCTATGGGAATAAAGGAACAATCAGGAGGAAGAAGAAGATCTATGGAGGAACCAGGGAAGGAACGGGGGAGGACGACTGGGATATGGACATTTGCGCCGTGATGATGAAATTTTGTTCCAAGTGAAGAATATCCATGTGTATTAAATTACCGCCTTTGGGAAAGTGATAGAAGAATAATTAACGTCATGAAATAGAAATAAGAGGATGCACATTATAGGTTCAAGTTTAAATTTCATATTTTAATGCAGCTTTCCTCAAGCGAAATGAGAAATGAGAAAGAGGAAAATGAACGAGACAGATTGAGAGGAAGAGTAATGAGTGGGAGAAAGCAATAAGAGAGGAGCATCCGCGAACGTGTGAGTCGCGATTTTCGCTTACTCTGCTTTCCGCAGAACCCGCCTGGGTTAGGTTTCACAGCGATAGGCAGGGGGTGAACAGAGTGTTTATCCCCAATCTATGTGAGATCTGTCAATCAAGAATGGATAGTCTGGGGGGGGGGGCGGGATGGGCAAAAGGAGACAGAATGGTGCATCCATCTGCCACGTCTAGCCATTTTGCCTTTCCATTGAAGGAAGCATGGAAGAATAGCCGAGAACCATGACTCAATCGTCAGAAAAATGAAATGAATCTCCCCATGCTTTCTATACACAACCTTGAAAAAGCCTGATCAGTGGCTCAATTTCACAATTAGATGATTTTTGCACATAGTGAGAGAGGAAAGAGCTAGCCACTGCCTTTCCATTGAAGGAAATGATGGAAGAATAGCCTTAAACTATGACTCAACCACCAGAAAAGGGAATTAATATCCACTAGGGTTACTAAATCAGCATGCCAATTCATTTCTGACTCTTTCATTCTCCCGCGGAGCGGTTGTCTATTGCTCGTAGAGACAACCGCTCCACGGAGAATGGAAGAATCAGAAATTAATTTGAATACCGATTTAGAAACCCTAATATCCACATTTTTCCGTTTTCTACACACTAGGTTTCAAGAGGTTGATTATTGTCCAAATTTACCAGTAGATGATAATTGAGCAGTGTGGGAGGAAAACACAATAAATAGGGACAGATTACGGCTCAATAGCAACGGCGAGAATGCCACATACTGCCGTTGTTGATTGGGAGAAGTGCATTCGTCTTGTCTCATTCGCCTCGACCCCGTCGTCTATGGCCGCAGGAGGCCACAGCCTCTCGGAGAACGAGACACAATGAATGCACTCCTCCCTATCAAAAACGCAACACTGCCACATAGCATCAGCAATTGTCGCGTCCGACTGATCCAAGGATTAGCGAGAAAAAGGATCGCGTTCTCTTGGTAAACAACTCAACTTCACCGGAAGTAAACGAATGAGTTTTTTAATGTTCCACTGCATGAATAACGGCCATGCTGCTGATAAACAACACAATAAATTCAGAATAATAGTGGGCGATCGTCTTGGTAATTCCGAAAATTAGCGAGAAAAACGAAAGGAGCGCGATCGCTTGGTAAACAACTCAACTTCACCGGAAGTAAGCAGCGAAAAAACACACATAAAAAATACTACCGATTTGTCGGAGGATATTACCGGTGGATGGTAGTTTGGCGCTTGATACGACCATTCAGCGGTAGTACCACCCGCAGATCGGTAGTATTTTTCTGTGCGTACGCGGAATCGCTTATTTTAATGTTCCACTGCATGGAAAACGATCTCCTTGTTGATAAACAACTCAATAAATTCCATAAAATATTGGCTTTGGGGATATGGTGTTGGTAAACATCATAAGTATTGATGGAGGGGAGCCAATGGAACAATACACTCCGAATAAATACTGCCAATTCCCCCGCCACTCAGTTTCAAACAGCCAATATTGACAGTTTGAAACTGAATGTGCGAGGAATTGGCAATATTTTTCTGTGTGTACGCCACGACCAAATTTACCGATTTAGAACACTTTTGGGGACATCTTGTTGTTGGTAAACAGCATAAGTATGGATGGATGGGAGCCAATGGAACTCCACTCCACCCGACCAATGATCGCGCGTGCATAGGAGAACATTCGGAGTGAATGCCCCCATTAAGTATGAATTGGGCAGCTGAAGAGGTGACAAACACGTCGAGGGCACTATTTTCAACATGCTTATTGAGTGTACGAAACTTAACGAAGCCGTTCGGGAAGCTTATGAGGCGCTTCCCGCCGCGAAAATCAACGTTACGACATACTTACTACAAAAAGTAGGGACTTTCAACATCCGTACTAGTCATCCAAACGAAGCGCTGTTGTTCAGGACCGAATTTAGTCATCAATTTTTGTGAAATTTTAGTCAATGATAGCCACCAAAGATTCTACATCTATTGTTGCGCTAACGATGAGAGGCATAATATTGAAAGTCTGAAACATAGCCGCGCCGGGTTTCCATCTCATGCAGAACAAAAGGGAAATGAACAAGATCAGGGAAGTTATGTGTACAACGGACGAGAATCGGCAACTATAAAACGGCCATTTAGACGCGCCGTGGACAAACTTCAAGAGGAGAGACGGAGAGACTCCATAAACGGAGTGAGAGAGGAAAGTCATTGCAATGTTTGAGTGTCTAGGCTCTCTTCTAAAGCAATGGTTTCTTCAAACAACTTGGGGAAGTTGCCATGTTTCCAAGAGCGCGGCTCCAAGTGAAGGACTTGAAGTTAGAAATTAACCGCGTAATTTCCATGACACGAGGAAGAAAATGCGAATGAGCCATTTTCGCATGGTAGCTTCACGCTTGAAACATAGTCACGCCGGGTTTCCATCTCATGAAGAAAAAGAGAAATCAACTATCAGAAGTTATGTGACTTTAAGAGACGGAGAGACTCCATAAATGGAGAGGGAGAGGAAAGTCATTTCACTATCTGGCTATCTTAGCTCTCTTCTAAAGCAATGTTCTCTCTGCCCAAGCAACTAGAGGAAGTTGCCATGTTTCCGAGCAATAAATGCACTTGTTTGGGGTGGAGAAGAGAGTGAGAGGAAGTGGAATGGAAGGGACTATGCGCAATTCTAAACTCCCCAATCTCCTCCGAGAGATTGTCTATCAAAATGAGAGACGACCGCTCCGATGAGATTATGGAGGTTAGAAATTCCATAATGCGTTCCTTGGGTGAGAACCCCATTCATCTCTCAATAGCAATCGCTTATAAAATATCCGTGAGTACCGCCTAGAAGAGAAGAATGAAATGTTATGCTTCACTGAAGGTACATATATATATGGCTGAATTGAAACATATGCCAAAGGTGCCAACCACGCAAAGTAGATGCTCGCACTCTCACTTCACTTCACTTCCACTCTCGAAATGCCGGGGTGAATTGAAGGGAGGGTGGCACACTATGAAAAGGAGAGAGTAGTCAACAAGTAGTCAACACACACACAGAGTGGAAAGGCTCACACTGTCAACAAGAGTGGGGGAAAGATCCGAAAGGGCGATTCGCGCATGATGAGTGTCAGAACTTTGGCTATTATGGAAGGTAAGTGCGCTGTCCGGAGAAGGGACTCCATTCCGTAGTTGCAGATTTAAACCGATCGGATAATTAGTCAATAGATGATGTTAACTCTTGAGAGAGAGGATAAGCGTCCCAGCTAAACTGTTACTCTATGCATACCAAAGTTGAAACACATCCTGAATAGGAATCAACTGCGAAGGTAGCAGAAACTACGAAATAGCGCGTAATAATGAGGATGGAAATCGGTCAAAAAGTATATGCAGAGTACTATTGTAGGTATAGCAGTTCAGTTAGGATAAGTTTACAAAACAATATAAACGAAGAGTCAGAAAGCATCATCAGCCCACACACAGAGTGGAAAGGCTCACACTGTCAACAAGAGTGGGAGAAAGATCCGAAAGGGCGATTCGCGCATGATGGGTGTCAGAACTTGGGCTATTATGGAAGGCCAGTAGCGACCGATTTCAATCGCACATCGAAGTGCATTCGTTCACTCCTATTCTAATGCGAGCGGTTGACTCTTTCAACTACTGTGCAGAGAAGGATCTTCGTTCCCTAGTTGCAGATTTAAAGATGTCGGATAATTAGTGGTTTGGGGAAGTTCATGGACGAAATAGTGAGAATGATCTTGAAGATTATGATTCTCTGGAAAATTAAAATCTCGAAACTGAAGCGCGTATACTGAACTGTTACTCTAGCCTATACTTAAATCTCAAAGCTGAAACATATCCTGAATCTGAATCAACTGACAATGAGAAGGTTGCATAAAAGACGACATAGCACGTAAAAATGAGGGGGACAAGAAAAAAGTATGGAACATACTATTGTAGGAATAACGGTTTAGTTAGGATGCAAAATAATATATAGACTATATAAAATAGTGGGTTGAAAAGATTGAATGGGCACTGAGTTGGGTTGAGTGTGAGATGTGAGGAAATGGCGTCACACTCACTGCCTGCAGGGAGCCCTTGACTCGCGCCTCTCACCCCATCTGGCACTACTCTCTGACTGTCTCGCCCGCTCTACCACTCGCGAACACTCTCTCGCTCTCTTTCTTTCTCTGCACTCTCTCATCTTCATACGTTCTCTAGCAGCCACTCGCGGCGTCTTATTCTCCGTTCTCTCTCGGTTTTGCGCGCTCTCTAGTACCTGGTACTCCTTCCTAGGGTGAGTGGAAGGGGAATTCACTAGGAATTCGTTAGTAAACTGTTTGAGAAAAATGAGAAGATAATGATTTCCTACATCATTGAATAAGTAGAAATGACCGCGCTCTCATTCTCGCTTATATCTTCTAGCAAGATTGGTCAGAGAAATTTCCTCTTCCACCCAGACTACTCTGTCCGATGCGCGTCTCTCTAATTCACATGCTCTCTTTCTCTGGGTTTCGCCTTTTACGGATTCCCCTCAAGCGCGCGTAATTACCATCGCCCTCAGGGTCGGTGCGAGAGTGCACTTAGTAAGAGGAGAGTCGAGAGAAGTCAGAGAAATGCGAGAGAGCAGGAAATTAGAAGAGAGCGCAGAGATGCAGTGGAGCACATGCAACAAGCAATAGAGAGAATGGAATGGAAGTGTTGCGAATGAATGTACACCCGAGCCAGGGTAGAAATTGCAAATGAATTTAAGCTTGCAATTTACTGTAAGTAGATAATCATACAAGACATTTGCTTAGGTTCCCAAAAACGGTAAAAAGTAGTATATTTCCATTTTTTTCGTCTATTTCGAGAAGACACAAGCTCTACCGATTGGGAATTTCGCGTTTCGCAGACAAATATTTACTGGTCTGGATTCGCCTCTGAGATATTATTTATCTGTCTGGCCGAGCAACGACAACAACAACAATTTGCCCGGAAGGGTCTATGCCTCAGTGTCTAGCATGAAAAAGTGGAACTACTTCTGAACTAGGGTTTGCAAAATGGCAATCATCACGTTCGATAGACAATCGCTCCGGAAGTTAGACGAATGAGAAATGTACTTTATATCCTGTTCAGAAACTCTGACCCCGAAGTTGAGGATAAGCGAAAACAGAAAACACTCACGAAAAACAATAGGATGAATCACAATGGGTTCTTTCACTACTTGAGTTAAGAGGGGACTAAGGGAATTGACAGTTATATTACTTTTTGGGATATGTTTCACAGAGTTTATATCTTCAAATATATAGTATCCTTGAAACATAACCCATGAAGTAATTAAACTGGTCACCATATACGAAGCCTACGCGGATATATTGACCATATCCCCTCTCTTCCCTTCTCGGTGCTGTTTTGACTGGGACGGTGGTGGTATGTATTCTCTCCTCGAAGATTTACGAGCCACTCTACCGGCTATTCGCCTCTTCTTGCACATATAGCGTCAAGAGCCTACTACTACTACAACCAGTTTTGACTGATGGTACGCATTCCTACTCGGGTGGATAAAGCAATGCAGTTATTGACAGCCGTTATTTCAAGTCTTGTAGCTTCGTTCTTAGCGGTCGCCTCTGCGAAGTGAGCCACGACCGCTAGGAATGAAGTTAGATATAACGGTTGTCAATAACTGCTCTGCTTTGCCCATCGTAATTCCTGCAGATTATCTATATATCTCACGGTTGTAACAGATGCACAATCAAGAGCGGACATCAGAGAAACGATGAAAAATCTTTAAAAAGAGAGATAATCGGTAAAAATATAAGGAACGAACTAAGTATTTATAATAGTATGCCCAATGAAAGAAAATTGCTTGATGATATAATACAGGACACAAAATTCGTGATTATTATTTGAACTATTTACCAATTTTTCTAGAACTTGGATGCAACTCCACTACAGATTGGCATGATGGAACACCATTATTTTATACTCTCCTTAACTGGTAAGGAAAACTAGAAACTGTTACATGCATAGGATCAACTTTAAAAGTTACTTCTCATTGTTTCCGTTCCTAAACGGATCACTGGCAAACTATGAAATTGCATATATCAGTGCTTTTTGCACGATTTTTCAACGTTCTTATGCGAGACTATGTTTCACGAAGACTTTCGAGATATAAGACCAGTGAAGCATGGCCAAATTAGCAGCCATACTGCCAACCCCAATGCATACCCTCTGCTTTGCTTCCAGCCTGCAAGCTAATGAATAAGCAAGAGGAAGACGGGTCGCCCTTGACTCGTGAAGGCGAACAATGGAAGAGAAAGACGATTTTGGCTGCCAATTGACTCGCGCCAGAGTGCATTTGGTCAAAACCTGGAAATTATGTGCAAGTGATTCGAAGAAGATTTTAAAATTTTAAGTTTTATTTGTTGACAACGAGTTACATCTACTAATGTGCACCCAATTCACAGCATTTGTTTCGTTGTGAAACATTTTTTAAAGTGTGCATCCCATCAAAACAATTCCTCCCGTGAATTGACCGACTGCATTTATTTTTGTGCGATATTTAGCCTTTCCCTAGACCCAATTGATTCTAGATATATTTTATCTACGAGACAATATCGGTAAATAGTGTAAATATCAAATAAATATAATGAATTACACGTGAAGCTTCTACAATTGCTGAGATTCTTGTGATCATTGAATATGAGATAGTGAATTTGCTGTTCAAGAAAAAAACGTATGAATGAGAAAAGAAAACAAGGTGACCTTGCATGGCTTTTGAGAAAAAGCGAAGACGCTAATAACCTGCGGTAGGTTTGCTTTGAAATGAACCTTTCAGCAGGGAGATTGAACCCCTTTGTGGTGACCGCGCTAACGTCATTTTCTTCACTATGCGTTCGTTTTTAACCCTGACGAAAGCTACTCAAACACAGAGGAGGAGCAATGGAATCAAAGCTTTGCAGTTAGAGTGCGAGATCGGTTATGTTTCACGGGAGCAATAACTGGCAAGGTAAAGGATCGGTGAAATATAACGGCACTCAAAATGCCGATTCTAATTTGAACATAGAGGATTACGAGGTTGGACAACCGTTTGACTAGAAAACTGGAAGGGGATTGAATTACAATGTGAACAGTCCGTGAAAGAGATGTTAGCGTATGCAGTACATAGTGTGTATTTGCACAAGTGAACGGAGAGGGGAGATACTTAGAGCACAGTTACTAAAGGGGGCGAATGAAAACGGTTCGGCCCCCATGCATATCGGTGGTTTCTCCGGGAAGAGAGATGAAGACAAAGGGGAGAGTACAGGCGACGAGATGAAAAGAGTATCACATGTACAGTTCAAATAAGGACATGCTTGGGTGGACGCGTAGGAAAAAGGACTGTGTAAGACGAAACCGGTCAATCGCCCCTGGGGGTTGTACTATGATACGTTTTTCTCTGTGGTCTGGCTATCTGTCTTAACGTATGTCTATCAGAGTGGTCTGGGAATCTAGTCAACGGCGCCGATCACAATGCGTAATATGGTTGGGGAATGATTCTTCGATAGGCAATGTATCAGCGAAGGCATATCTTCGAATGTATTTATGGGTGTACTGAAACATATGCACACATTATTTTCTCGTCACCACTGCTGTAATTTCTCCTGGCAGAAAATTTTCCTTGCTCTATCCCGACGAAAACCAGTAAAAGAGGTCCGCTGGTTGAGACAGCTCTATGATTCAAATGCCTCTGAGAGTTTGCTCCTCAAGTGTTGGAGACATCAGTTGATTGTTAAAGCAGCCATTACGGCTATTGGAATGCAACAAAATGGGTGGAGAAATGATGTCTGCACAAGCCGTGCCATACCGGTACTCACCCAGCAACAGGCAGTTACGGTTTATGCGACTTTTATGGGAGGACTGTGCGCGGAATGAAGCTATTTAGCAGTGAGAGGCAGACAATGCGGCACTGTTGCCATACGAGCGAGAGGAGAATCGGGTTCCTAAAACGGTGATTTTATGCGGTTCGCATTTGTGCAATCTCCGATCTAGAAACAACACCATTCAAACAAGACGAAAATACAATAACGAGGCAAAAGAAGGCTGACAGGAACGAGACTTTAGGAATGACAGAAGTATACATCAATGCCAGTGGATTCCATAAAAGTAAATTCAGTAGGCACATCGCTACAAAGCATAAGTGGCTAAATCAGACATTTCCGCACAGACACTTCCGCACATTCTGGGTCCCCAACGTAGTGGCGAGCGGTTGCTCCGATTCCACTCGCCCAGATTCCGTCTGTTCGAAGCGGTGGTTCGCCTGCGGACGTATCAACCACAAGGATGGCT
Organism: Diplogasteroides magnus; assembly: GCA_014805445.1. Lineage (NCBI taxonomy): Eukaryota > Metazoa > Nematoda > Chromadorea > Rhabditida > Diplogasteroididae > Diplogasteroides > Diplogasteroides magnus. The sequence continues at coordinate 101 of JACMIF010004594.1, read as the reverse complement.
GCCTTCCTCATCACTCTGGCTACCATCAACGTCCGCAGCCTCTCAACATCCGCCCGCCTACTGGAGCTCGATATGGCACTGGCCAAGCTTCGATGGGACGT
>JACMIF010004593.1:0-12056 GCA_014805445.1 Diplogasteroides magnus | reverse complement strand
CTGTCGTCTAATTCCCTCGGAGCGGTTGTCCATCACAGGAAACAGACAACCGCTCCGAGTGAATCAGACGACAGAAATGTGCACTTCTGCTTGAATTCCGCTCCCTAGTCATCAGCATTTGCTCCATAATTGTGTAATGAAGACAATATACAAATTGTCTTATGAGAACAATATCGCTCAGCCAACATCTATAGGTTTTTGCAAACAGGTGTGCCACTGACATTTATGCCGTAACGAGGAAATGGAAAGACGCGAGATCATTCGCTTCATTATGATGGCGCCTCTGTCCATTTCAACAGTGAGGCGCAATTGTCCATGCTTTCGTATATTTCGTCCTTCAAAAGATGAATATTTTTGAATATCACTAGTCGCACACTTTTGACTGCAAATCTTTTGATTCTCTTTCGCTTTTTTCCAGTCTTCGCTGAACAATTCATCAGAATGCAATGAATTCCAAAAATAGAAAACAAAACCTAATTTGAGAGTTCATTATCATTTAAAGGGATCGAAAATTCGTTCAGCTAATCAAGTCGTCAACGCTACCTTGAATGACAACATGGTGGTCTGTCACGACACCATCTTCATTCAAAATGACGATCGAGGGTATGCATATATTTTACGTTGTCTGAAAAATAGCCTTCTATTATAGAAAGTAAAATAGAAAGAAGTTCCATTATCATACATTTAAAAATTGTATTTATATACAAAGTGTGTAAATCGATTTTTAAAATAGTGAGTCATGCTACATGAATATAGATAAATTCAGCCAGCGCACTGGTCCAAACTGTTCGGATGTCTACGACGATGCGGTGCGGAATGAAGTAAGTCGGGAAGTGCTGCGATATCATTATTGTGGAAAACCATCTTGATATTCCGAGTACAAACACTCCATCTGGCTGACGACTGTGCACTCTCAAAATGGCGTACTATTTCGTCGTTTCTCTGACCATTAGCCATGATTTTGAATTGGTTTCATGCTCAACATATAGAGGCCGACATTCAACTCCGTTTGCCACAATAATAAACATCCCAGCGGAACCCCGGTTTCCTGTAAATCGAGTGAAAGTTGTGGCGAATGTCGAGAAATGATCGGAGAAGAAACGAAATAGCAAGCAAACATGAAAGAGCACAGTCGGTCCAAAATGGAATGCGCGCACTAGTCAATACAGTCCAATTGGGATGCATAATCGCGCTCTTACATTTCTTGTTCTCTCTCAATCTTATTGCTATTGTAAAATGAAAAATTCTTGCGTTGATTTTCACCGTCAGAGCAACATTTGGTGTAAGATTATGCAATTAAAACAGCGAAATATGTTTTAATATGTTTTAAAAACACTATTTCAGGTCGCTCCGTTTGGCAGATATATACCTGACGCGTAAGGTTTGATATTCTAGCACTTTACTAATAGTTATTTAGATATCCGATGTCCGTCTATTGGTCGAATGCTTCTTACGACGACCACGGCCGTCATCTTAGTTTGAAGTTGGTGTCATTTTCTTTCGCTGCCAATTTTTCGGAATGAGAATTTTCATTAAAAAATTCAGATGCGAAACGAATTATTTCTTGAACGATACAGAAATGAAGAATTTCGATATCAACAAGTAAGTAATTCGTGCATAAAAAATGGATAAATTGTGTGCACTTAGGGTACGTCAGCTCACATGGCGCTGTCCCGGAGCTGTACAGCACTGCTGCGACGACGGATGTTGTTGGGGCCCACAGCACACGTAAGCTCAGAAATATGTAAAAGATGGATGTAGCCTTCCTCTTAGTAGTGCTTCTTATCTCATACTTGGACTGAAAAACAACTACATATTACTTCCACAATGGTTTATGAGCAGGATTGTATGACAGCTATGTTGGATTTCGCTAGCCAATCCCTTCTATCAATCAGTAGACATCGCACAATGCATCTGAGTCGCCCCACGAAGTGCATTCATTCTCTCAAACTCATCTCTGACTTAGGCTCTCTTAGACAATAGCTCGGAGATGAATTAGAGAGGATGAATGCACTTCGTGAGACAACTCAGAAGCGTTTGTGATGTCTATCAGGGGGTTCAAAATCGGCAGTGAAGTGCATTTCTTATTTGTCTAATCGGATAGGAGCAGTTGACTCTACGTTCGATAGTCAACCGCTCCGCGGAAATAAGATGAATGAGAACTAGAACTTTACTACCGATTTAGAAACCCTAATTTCTCTCGATCATTGCTATCGCAGGAACGAAGTAGTCCTCCTCTACATCTTCATCGGTATCATCCTCACCTGTATGGCCATCTCATCACTTTGTGTGCTCACATCGTGAGTTCCTTGCTTTCCGTTGAAATCACGCTCCAAAGCAGTCGTATTGCTCAATGAGTAAAACTATGTTCGAGAAAAATGATAGTGTTCTTAAAAGGGGGTAATACGCCTAGTACATTTGCGCTAGAGTGGTGTCATGTGAAATTCTAACCTCCCATTCTCCTACCGAGCCGTTGTCGAACAGGTTGAGAGACGATTCCGTTCTTACTTACGCGATAATTTGCAGGTGCTTTGGCCAACTCGAACGCGTGCGGCCTTGTTTCACGTGGATTACTGGCCTCCTGAACTCTGTCAAGGAGTTCTTCATCAACTGCTGGACATGTATTCGAGCCTTCTGCCACAATTTTAGCTTCCGCAACTGCTGGACTCGAATCGCTTCGGTGAATATTCGTAATCTCTGGAGGAGACCTGCTGAAGAAGAGGAAATCCTTTCTGACGACGACAGCGACATCATCTTGGTTGTGTGAACTTCTAACATGCACCGATTTCCATAGCTTCGTAATATTCTTGGCAGAATGAATCCCAAAGTTCATTCCACCTCTCTACGCCCTATATCCTGCCATGGGATGAAATGCACTTTGGGATTCATTCCTCCAACACGGTTCGTAACTATTGATTGCCTAAGAACATCCTTGTTATGTTTCGCTGTTAGATTCATTGTTGTTGATTACAACCCACCCTGTGATTTAGTCACAGACAACGGCCAATTGGTTGTCTGCATTAATTGTTTTACTACTCATTTATGTACCCGAGTCTCATACCGATCTCATTTTATTTCGGGTGAGCAAAAAAATCGCACAATGGGCCTCTTTGCTCGATAATGTTGAAATTGACGCCATGATAATAAGGCCACAATTGTCCATGTCACGATTTCGACACAAATGTTCATGAGGCTCTTGTGTTTCACTCTTTATTCCATGGCCCTCTTCATTGTTGAACACATTGCGTGATCTGAAAATTCACATATCCAGTGTAATAAACCATTCGGCAACAGCGCTATTTCACACTAAGGTAAGCCACGACTTCTAGGTAATCTTCAACTGTGCGTACAAAACAACATGTCACTAAGGGAAAATCCAGGGGCTACTGTCACGACAATCACATGATCAACGATACATTTCTATTTTTATCTTTCTGACAATGAGATGTCTGTCGGGCGTAGAAGCAACTGCTCCGCATAAATTAAACGGTTAAAGGAGCTGTACCACGAACTTTTTCGAGTATGGGATAGAAGCGCAGTAACATAGGGGATGATGTGAGGAGTCGAAAGACACTTCTCCCACGTTGTACAGATGTTTCTACGATGTTTGGCGAAGCTCCAAAGTTTTTGAGTACGGTAGATATTGGGGTAGAGTACAAGCCGAGAGACAAGAGAACCGATGAGGTTCAGACAGAAAATGATTTGCATTTACTAATGCTATGAGACAGACTCGAGTTAGGTCTAACAAATGCAGATCATTTTCTGTCTGAACCTCATCGGTTCCCTTGTCTCTCGACATTACTCTACCCCCAATATCGACCGAACTCTGAAATTTTGGAGCTTCGCCAAACATCGTAGAAACATCTTTATAACGTGGGAGAAGTGTCTTTCGACTCCTCACATCATTTCCTATCGAACTGCGCTTCTACCTATACTCCTTTAAGGAATGCACCGATATAGAAAATGTAGAAAGTATTAGGCGCATTCTCGTCAACATTACGCGGGAGTCAAGATATGCGCTATTGATTCAATGCATTTGACACATTGGCTTTTTAAAATGTAGAATGTATTAGGCAATGTATAATAAAGAAAACCAAATTATTTCATGAGTAGTTGTGAGTAAAGAAGCGGATCAACCCATTTGCGCACAAAGCAGTTCCGCGGCTGGACAGCTGCGAATATGGATACAATATAGTGATTATGAATAATCTCGATAAAATCAACTCATGAAAATCAAAACTGGGCCTCTGCGCAAATGTCTTTTTTCCATTGTGTGCGCAAGTGTTTTTGCGAAATGAGTTGATCCCTAAAGGAGGGTTATTTGAAAAATCAAATGTTCTCCTCGGATGGCGAGTGTAGAAAAATGATTTAATTTTTAATTTTTGCAAAATTCCATGCGTGGGAATGCGGAATACGCACTATAAAGGCATGATTTCATCAAAAGTGACAATATGTTTCCTTCTCCATTCAAGAACCATCTATTAAATCCACTTTTTTATTATATTGTATTACATATTTTATATAGTAGGTTTGCCTATCGCATGATGGTGTCATGCCCTACTCCTGGCCGACTCCGCTCACCCTCCTTCTCCTTGGTCGCTCCGGCGCGATTTTTCAAAATTGGCAGACCCATGACTTTCGGACCACAATTTTTTTAAATTTTGCCGCTTTCTTCGTGGATTAGAGATAGAATCCAATTATCTACTGTTACTCGTAGACAAATGAACGGCCTTTACGCCTGACGGACAAGTTTGCTCAAATCTCAAATTTCCACGGATTTAAAATAGAAAAATAAAGACTGCAAAAAGCTGTCAAAATGCTTGGAATAGCTGGAGTATAAAAACTGTAGTTGGAGATCCGGATCCCACTTGAAATATGGCTCGAAACACGTTTTTCACAGAGTAAGCATAGAATAGCTGGATCATCAAAACTCTAGTTGGAGACCCGGATCCCACTTGAAATATAACTACAAAAATGTGATTTTTGGGTATGTGAATTTTAGAATTTTTGATTAATAGTTTGGTTCATTCCGACTCTTTCAAGTTCACGAATCGCAATTTTGATACTCCAGCTATTCTACGCTTTATTTGTGTAGCAAATACGGCAAGCTCCATTTTGACACTTTTTGGCATAGTCTTGATTTTTCAGTCTTAACTAGGTGGAAATTTGAGATTAGAGCTAGGAGACCCCTCAGGCGTAAAGGCCGTTCAATTAGCTATAAGTATCAGTTGATAGTTGGTCTCTATCTATTCCACGAAGAAAGCGGCCAAAAATCCAAAAATGAGGTCCGGAAATGACGGGTGTGCCAAGTTTGAAAATTCACACCGGAGCAACTACGGAGAGGGAGGGCAAGGGGAGTCGGCGAGGAATAGGGCATTATCCCACCATGCCATGGCCAAGCCGCATAGCTATGCCTTATAGATAGGTCGAGGTATGAAATTTTCAGTAAATTATGAAGCAAGCAACCTAATAGTTGTATATGTTTCGCGATTAATATTTTCAGAACTTGCTCATTTCAGTACGAAAATGATAATTCAAATGCTCTGCCTTTTATCCGTAATCGGAGCATTGGAAGGAGCAGGTTTGGAATTTCGAGCCAATGAAACGGAAATCCGTATAATTGGAATATCTACAGTTATATTATAGTATCAAATCTATAGTACGGTACCCGGATCCCACTCATTTTGGCATTTTTATAGCCTTGGTTTTTCGATCATAACTCCAGGGTATGATAAGAGTTGTGCGAGCTGGTCCCTTGTGCGCGTCGGCCGTTCACTTGGCTACCAGTATCAGATGATAGTTGAATTCTATCTCTAATCCATGAAAAAAGCGGGCAAAAATCCAAAGCTGTGGTCCGAAATTCATGGATTTGCCAAGTTTGAAAAATCGCGCCGGGTCGCATCCGAAGAGGGAGAGACAGAGCAGACAGCAGTGGATTGGGGCACATGTAGGCATACTATTAGGACCGGAAGTCCTTGGCACTCGGTTGTCAGTTGGTAGAATGCAAAGGTAGTTGAATGGTACTTAGTACCCCACTAGTGGTAGTGGTAGATAACTTTATTACCTTACAAGGAAGATGGAAGGGAGAACGATGGGGATGGAAGACCATTGAAGAGAGAATGGAAAGAGGTGGTGCGTCATGAGACGCTCGTCCCTTTTATAGTGACAGAATGTTATGTCTATCGGGAAAAGGTGGGAGAAGAGAAGGGGTGAAGGGCCGTCTTCACACATACCATGCCGTTAGTGGTAGCAGACCATAATCAATGTGTGGAAAACAGAGGACAAGTAATCACGGTACAATTACATATGTTTCAAGCTAATAATCGATCTTTAGCGAGGGAAGAGGAGAGTTTCGTCAGCGGGAAGGCTACGGAGTGGAAGAAGGAGAATGTACCTTTGGTGGAAAGGGAGAGGGGTCAGTTAGGAATGTTTCCTATCGGTGGTTCATCAGAGGGAGACTAAGATAGTTCATTCCGTCTCTCATCGTGAGGTCGTGTCTGACGCAAAGGGACGACCGAACGATGGAGAGCACAGACATACGGAATGTACTAATTTAGTCGTTCTGCCAAGGTTATAGACTAGTGTTGCGCGAATTGCTTTTGAATGATTACGGAATGGGGGGGGGAAGGGATAGCAATCTCTTCCCCACATTCCAAAATCATTCCATGCGCTTCTCGCAATTCCGGAATGTTTTCCCTGTGGCAATAATTCCAGGAATGATTCCTTCCATCATTCATGAATTATTGCCACAGGGAAAACATTCCGGAATTGCTGGAAGCGCATGGAATGATTTCGGAATGGGGGAAGAGATTGTCATCCCTTCCCCTCGCTCCGTGATCGTTCCAAAACTATTCGCGCAACACTATTATAGACTCCTTCCAAGAAGATGAGAGATTGGAGACAGTGCAGGTATTGCCTGTTGCAGGTAATCGGTCCTCGGCGACAGAGGAGGAAACTTTCGTCAGCGGGCAGGTTTGCGGAGTGGCAAAAGCAGAATGAAGCTTTGGTGGAGAGGGAGAGAGGTGAGTTATGAATATCCCCTCTATCGGTAGTTAAGCAGAAGGAGGGAGAAGCTCAGGCATATACATGATTTGTCAACGCCGAACGCCCTCCTTACAAAGACCAAGTTCAAAATGGATGACATAAGCGTCATGTGGAGTATTTTCCCAGAAGGAGTTTTCGTGAAAATATTCGATATTGAGACGGGCTACCATCACATTGGCATAGAGCAAGAATAATCAAGACCATGCCTTTTGGACTTAGCCCCCGCTCTTTGGTTTTTCACGAAAGTTTTTACAACCCTAGTCTATATTACATTTTGAGGAGATTGGGAACCAAGTGTGCATTTTAATTATTAGGTTGGTTCATAAGTAATGGCGAATATGAATTTTTCTCACAAGTATATAGTAACAACGTGATATGATGAAAAAAACGGCTTTTCATTCGAAAAAGAGTGACTGCTTGTTTTCAAAAGCTACATCAATCTGTTCAATCATATTTCGGAAGCAACTTGTGCATTACCAGTAGATTATAAATCCACATCCGATTATAGCTCTAAATGCGTTATTCAGGGAGCATCGGTAAGAATATTTGCCAATTTTTAAATATGGCAAATTCTTGCATATCTTTTCTCGTTATTATGCTATAGTAAACGGTTCAAGGAACACGTGTGCGCTATTTGTAGTACTCGTCTCCCTTATTATAATTTACTGCCAAGTTATGCGGCCACTTCGTTTTGAAGGACGTAATGAATGCATTTTCAAGAAAATCAAAACTAACTAGCACATTACCAGTTTTCACGGAAAATGTATTTTTATTTTTATTTGTGTTCACACGTGTCAACGTTCATAATTATTATTGGTTATGGACAGTACAATAGTGGGATATGAACTTGCGCCCTTATCGTTTGATATCGTTTCCTTTCTGCCAAACTGTGCATTTATTTCTAAAAGCATCACCCGTTTGACTGGTTTTTCCTTTTCCATCAGAACTTCGTAGTCGTAGCACAGAATTAAAAGTCCTTCTAAGATATGTTGAGGACAGTTCCCATGATTGATAAAACCCACTAGTTAACATATATGCTTTGCTTGAAATTCCAGAAAAAAAATCTTTAAATTCGATGTTGAGGAGCTGCGAAGTGGTCAAAATTTTCCTTTTTGTCATATTTACTGACGAACTGTGATGTAACAACCGGTATGTTGTGATATGAGAGTAAGATAAACCCCTAATATGATGACCTTGCCCCGCGGTATCGTCTTGCCGGAGCGCCGGGTTAGAGGTCACGCAATCGATATACCATTACTTATGAACCAACCTAATAGATGACGGGATCATAGTGGCAGAAACAAGAGAGTAGTGTCAGAGATCAGTAGACATAGTCAGACATGACTTAGTCAAAGCCAGTGTCAGATCATCAGAACCCAAATGCAGTAGGAGAACCTCTACCAATGGCACATGGCTGGGACAAACAATCCAACTGGATAGTGGAGCTGTTGGAATCACTGCTTAAAGGTTAGAGAAGACGCTAGAAAGGGCCAGACAGTTGAAAGAATCAGTCTTTCCCAATTTGAAAAGAAGACAGAGAGTAACAAGTTCTATAGTTTCCATGTATGTGGTCCTAGAAGATGATGGAGAACTGATGACAATGAGGATGAACTCAACGGTGAATAAAATGTTGGAGAATGGAGAGAGGAGGAGGACATTCAGTCAAGGTGAGATGGAAAAGTTGAACTATTGGGACCCTGATGGTTACATACTGCTCTTCCAAGAAGGAGAGAGTTTGGAGACAGTGAAGTATTGCCTGTTGCAGATAATCGGTCTTCGGCGAGCGAGGAGACTTTCGTCAGTGGAAAGGTTGCGGAATGGAAGAAAAATGGAGATTTCGTGGGGAGTGAGAGGGGTGAGTTAGTAATATTCCATCTGTCGGTGGTTCAGCAGAGGGAGAAGCTGAGGCTTGTACACGATTTGTTAACGCTGAACGCTCTCCTTACAAAGTCCAAGTTCATATTGGATGACATAAGCGTCATGTGGACAACTTTCCCAGAAGGAGTTTCCATGACAATATTGGATATTTAGACGGGCAACCATCACATTGGTATAGAGCAAGAAGATTCAAGACCATGCCTTTAGTTCCGCCCCTTGAGCTTTCACGAAAGTTTTTCAGATCATGAGAACCCAAATGCAGGAGGAGAACCTCGACCGATGGCACGTGGCTGGGACACACAATCCAACTGGATAGTGGAGCTGTTGGAATCACTTTAAAAAGGTTAGAGAAGACACTAGAGATGATCAGACAGTTGAAAGAATCAGTCTTTCCCAATGTGAAAAGAAGACAGAGAGTAACAGGTTCTATAGCTTCCATGTATGTGGCCCTTGAAGACGAGGGAGTTTTGATGGCAAGGAGGATGAATTCAACGACGGACGAAATGTTGGAGAATGGAGAGAGGACACTCAGTCAAGGTGAGATGGAAAAGTTGTACTATTGGGAGCGCCGGTTGCATTGGGTGCTGTGTTATATGAGAAAGTAGCAGAGGGCAACAAGGGACCTTTCAGAGAGAGAAGTTGGACAATCGAGCACAGAGAAGCTTCGAGCAATGGAGATGGCACTGGATGCATTCGGAGAAGAGTCCAGAGGTCAGCAGGGTAGAATTAATATTGACAATCTGCAGTAAGCATCTTAAAGAAAGCATGAATTCGCATTGAGAGTATGGAAGAAATTAAGGGCCAAGCATAAAAAGCAACGTTTGTTTGGGTTCCAAGAGATGAGAATAAGGAGGCTGATGAGCTGAGTGATGGGGTAGACCGAGACGATTGGGGCATACAAGAGAAAGTGTGTGAGATGTGCACAAGTATATGGGGAAGGCCAATGATAGATCTGTGTGAAAGGTTCATTTCCAGAACTGCAGTCCGTGGATCCATCGATGCGTTCGACGGGCCACGCATTTGGAGTACGGCTTCGCTCCTCTGGTGGTGCGTTCCACCACCATATCTCTTAGGAAAAGTCATAATAATGGCAAGAAAGTGCAGAGAGAAGATGATCTTGCGCGTGCCAATGTGGGCGGCGAGCGCAGGTCTTTCCCTTATTAAAGGAAGTGGTCAATAGTCGGAGGAGGTCATTGATTCAGTGATATACGGAAAAGGGGCAGACATCTTACAAGTAGTGCCATCAGTTCTGAAGGAGGGGACGTTCTCATCGTCAATCTTGCCATTCGAGATTGCCTTTTTGCTCTTCGAATTCTAAAATTGTTTCTAGTCTACTTCTAGTCTACTGTGAACGCCACGGCCGAAGATGAATTATAGCCGTAGACGAATTTACATTTTTAGACCCCATAGTTGTCACTACAAGATAGCGCGGTTATGATTGACAGACTGGGCTACGATCATTCCACAATACGGAATGAGAATTATTTTACCTTCACTTATCACTCCAACAAGCCTTAAAATCAAATGTTCGAGCGTAATTTTAATAAATTTCATGCTTTTTTCGGCCGTGGCCTTCCTTTCTGCTTCATGGAGAGTCCCCATTGAGGACTGATGCTGGGTTCGATGCTAGCATCGAACCTAGCAGCTTTTTCGATGGTCATATCGTTTTTTTCCTTTCGTTCGGATTGGTCGTTCGATCCGATCGCAGAAGCAAGGATCGACCGTTCAACATCGGCGATGCTTCGAAAATTGAGCATCCAACGGCCCACTCTCATGGGAAGCCGCTATGCGTTAATGCTGTCTTTCTTCGCGATTGTCAAGATCTGCAAGGTGTTTCTTACTTGCAACATTTAACGATTTACTTTCAGAATGTCCTTCCGGGCAAACGGCTACAGGGATTTGTTATTGTACCACGACTTGCTGGCAGGAGGAGATCAAGGCAAACGACTTTTCTCCGACGGTTGGCAAACTTTGAGACAACGCACAATATTATACATATTAATGCCCGAAGAAAAATGCTAGCGCTTCTATTTAAACGGGTAGTAAAGCGCATTTCCTATTCATCTAATTTGCCAGTAACAGTTGTGTTCACCTTTAATAAATAGATAGCACAGAGCTTCTGAGAGAGCGGAGCAAAATGTTAAGGGGGTGGAACACGCACCTCATCGCAAATCGTAACAAAAATTTTGCTTCATTTTGACTGAAAATGAGTCGTTGATTTTGTATGACTTTAGGTCATTTTTCGATTCGTTTTGAGAGTTTTTCATGACTATTTAAGTTACGGAGCGGTGGCAGACATCAATAACGATAACTTCTGTGCATTTTGAGCTATGGTTATGAAGGCAAAATCTCCAAATTTGGCAGGTTTAAACTTTCAATGAATTTTTTCTCGAAAAAATGCATTTTGTCCTAGACTAAAACAAAATGCATTTATGCACTCAAATGCAAATGCACTCAAAATACATTTATTGTTTTTGATGTCTGCTACGGATCCGTCACTCAAATAGCCATGAAAACGGCTCAAAACTAATATAAGACGTAATAATTTTTCATCGCAAGCTAAAATCGACCTTTTCGGAACCGGGTGGCAAACTTTGGAATTAAATTCTGATTTTTTTCCTGAAAGTAGGTATTAGTGCCCCAATGAACGTCCTGTCTCGATTTGGTCTGAAAAAATTTCGCAATCCTATTAAAAATGAATTTCGTCATGATGTTGGAGCGCTCATATCTCGCTTTAATCTCATCGTAGCGGGCAGGGAAAGCGCTCATTCTGCAGCAAATTTTCTGCTGATAATTTTTCTTCTCCGTATGCAAGACCGTATCTCTAACGGCAACTGAGATGATAGTGTTCGGTCTCGATAAATCTGCAATTTAAAAAGAAAAAGAAAAAAAGGACCCGCTAGGCTACCCAGAATATGAAAACCGGAGCAACTCTACATAACATACATTTTTAAGAAAAAAAATAAAGGACTCGATGTTTGAGAAAAATGAGGTCAAAGTTGTCTGATCAAATAGATTTTGGGAGCAGGACTGGTTTGTTCCCATGAAACTGTGCGCTCTTCACAAGCGTAGCTGTAGGTAAGATCAATTTTTTGCTCAACACGTTGCAGGGCGTTGTCAGTGCTATATGAGAC
>JACMIF010004591.1:0-12056 GCA_014805445.1 Diplogasteroides magnus | reverse complement strand
ATTTCAGTCAATTTATGTTGTCAAAATGCAGAACTTCAATGGAATGAATAATTAGCCTGCGCTGTTGTGGAGGGATAAATTCAGGAGCCTGCGGAAAAATTGCAATATGGTGGTGGGCATCGCTATGGTTTATCTTTGGATCACAATGACTGTTGCCTTCGTCGAAATTTAATTCGAAAGAAAAAGTGAAAAAAGGGTCAAAATATATGGAACACCCTAATAATACAAACCTTCACTCCTTTGTAATACGCTTTGTCGAACGACCCACACTAGAAGAGACCAGAGAAGAATGAATGCGACACTCGAGCGACACCCGAAAGTGTCGCTTTGACTACCCTATTGCCTATGCAGCTGAAATTGACGACGGATGCGTTCGAAGTGATCATTATCTAGCGAAGAGAATGATGAGGAACTGTGCGGATGAAGTATGCTTGTGTACGTTTGCCACTTGTTTCAAAATTATTTTATTCATTATCATTTAATTATAATTTTATTTTTCACATTTGGCCATCTTTTTAACATTTCTTAGCACCAGTTATTTCATTATAATTATGTCGATAACATTTAGGCGCCGGCAAGGGATCCCTCGAAATTTTTGCCGATATGACTGTCACAACTGAGAGGTTAGATTAGTCTTCATTTTTTGTATAATTTAAAAAAATATATAATTTAAGACAAGTTATTTTTTCAGCTTAAGCTAAAATCGACCTTGGCGGAACCGGGTGGCAAACTTTCAAAATAAATTCAGATTTTTTTTCCTGGAAGTAGATATGAGCACCCCAATGTCTCCTCTCTCGGTTCTGTCTGAAAAAAATTCACAATTGTTTTATAGACGTCTTCATTATGTTTGATCGATCATAACTCGCTTCGAACTCATAGTAGAGGGCTGCGAAAGTGCTCATTCTGCAGCAAATTTTTTCTCTTCATTTTATTTTCTGCAGTGCATGGGCGTATCTGTAAAGGTAACAGAGATATTGTTCAGGGTGTTGACATTGCTATTTGACAATAGGATCCCTAGTTGGTATTTTTTCACACCATGAACCCTGGGTCATGGTTCATTTTCACACCTGGGTCATGGTGTGAAAAATGAAAAAAAATTACTATCCGGGTTTCAATTGTTGTATAGCATTTTCAACACCCTGCATCGTGTAGAGCAAGAAAAACTAGGTCTTACAGCTGCGCTTGCTAAGAACGCCAAGTCTCGCTGGAGCAAACCAGTGGTTTGGGGTGATCAGACAACTTTGACCTCAATTTCCCCAAATATCGAGTCCTTTATTTTTTTCTTAAAAAATATATGTTATGTAGAATTGCTCCCGCTTTCATATTCTGAGTAGCCCAGCTCGCATTCATTTTTTAGTTGAAGAAAATGCGGATTTTTCGAGACCGATCTGCAATATCTCTGTTACCGTTACATATACGGTAACAGAGATATTGCAGATATATTCTTATGAATCGCGACGACTTGAACAAAGTGTCACTGCTGTCTTTGGCGATGGATGACAACGAACACATTGCTGAATGCATCCGAGACTGGATTCAGGTTGGATTATATAATATAAAGGAACATTTTGCACGAATTTCCTTATGTTCAACATTGAATAGCTCTTTTTTCCTCGTGCGCTTTCTACTCCCCATTACGAGCTTTCTACTCCCGATTCTCTATGACTGTCCGTTGTTTAAAGGGACCATGTCACGATTTTTGAAGATAGTCTCCGATTAAAGAGCGCAGAATTCTGAGCAGAAAACTTGATTAGACATATACTCAGAAATCGCTCGAGTTATAGTGCATCAAAGGGTGCCCCGGCCCCCAGGCTACTGCGTTTAGCGGGGATAAACGCCGTAGCCTGGGGCCGGATGCAACCTTTTATGCGCTATATCTCGAATACTAGCGATTTTTGACCATATGTGTGAACAAGTCTTCTGCTCAGAATTTTGCGCTCTTTAATCTGAGATAAACTTCAAAAATCGTGACAAGTCGTCGTTGTCGAGTTACCATTTCATGTCTATCGCCCTCGCATTTTTTCAACAATTTTATTACGAGATTTTTGGTCGAAAGCACAGTTTATCAGATGAACTGACGCTTCTGGCAATTTTCCAAATCATTTTCGAAACAACATCATGTATTTACATGCATGAAACTTTAGATTAAACAATTTAAGGAACTGCTCGAGTCTGCGGTGACCAAGCAATTTGTTCTTCAATTACTCATCAACACGAAGGATGCGCTTCAATCTCTACCACACTACCGCGGCGGTGAAGAAGTCAAGGTTTATATTTTTAGCTTCTATTCCAACCGAACTTGTATTTCGAGACGCACCTATTACGCATCCTAACTGTACTGTTGCTCTAGTCTATTTATTTCACAGTTTTTTATAGCACGTAAAAATGAGAGACCAGGGTGGCATCCAGGTGTGAGACGCGTACTAGGAATGACAGTTCAGATAGGATGCATAATAACCAGGGAACCGTCTGAGGGGGATGAAATTGGAATCGATGACTATGTGCGATGGATAGACTCCCGGGGGAGTCGAAGACATATAGTGATGAATTGCCTCTTATGGCTCATTTTCGAGAAAAATAGCGTCTGAAGGCATGCGACTCGATTTTGGCTTGTTTTTCAAGTTACTCCCCTGAGAGCACCCAGTGAAAATAGAACCAATGGCTATGTGAAATAGATAGCAGTATGATAGGAGTGTAGAATGCGAACAATAGGTGTGATAATGGATCCCGCCGAGCCCTACGGTTTCTTCACCGATTTCGGTTTCTTCACCGACATTTAAGAACGGCAAATTTTGGAGATTTTTTTAAAGACTTGATGTTTTCACTTCAGTTTTAGTTTTCACTTAGAGTGTTTAGATAATTGCTTCTCCAAAATGTGCCGTTCCTAAATTATCTCACTATTCGCATTCATCACTCCTATCATACTACTATCTATTTCAAATAGCCATTCGTTTTCATTTCACTGGGTGCTCTAAGGACAATAACTTGAAAAACAAGCGAAAATCGAGTTACATGCCTTCGGAAGCTTGTTCTAGAAAATGAGCCGTAAGGGGCAAGTCATCACTATATGTTTTCGACTCTCCAACATGTTCCTATCCATCGCACATAGTCATCGGTTCCAATTTCAGTTCCCCAGTAAATACTTAAAGGAGCTGTCGAACGAACATTTTCGAGTGTGGGGTGGAAGCGTAGAGATGGGGGATAATGTGAGAAGCCGAAAGACACTTAACCCACTTTATACAGTTGTTTCTGCGACATTTGTCTAGGGTCCAAAGGTCTTTTTGTCCTACTGACGACTGTGCATAAAATTCACGGATATTGCCATAAAGGAAATTGTAGCAGTATTCTTTTTGAATTCCGCCTATAAATATTGTACATTGCTTTCGCAGATCATTCGCATTGAAGAAAACGACGATGATGACGTGACGAAAGTCCTTCTGTACTATGTGCTTGGAAATCGAAGAGTGCGAGTGGAATCAGAGAACCGAATGATCTACATCGATGCAGAGAATATGGATGAAAGGTATTATTTATGCATTAAAATTGAATGAAGTTGAATATTGAATATTGATTGATTTTACCGGATATTATTGATTTATTTCATGCTTGCTACTTTTGGAGTGAACAAACGTAACTTTAATAACCTGATCAATCAAAGTGTAGATAAAATGAAAATATTTATTTAATCGCAGGACCATGGCGGAGGAGGCGGAAAGGACATGCATCCATGCAAGAGATCTTCAGTTAAATGACGAAGACATGGAAGAATAAAATTTCACGTTGATTTGCGGGGGGGGGGGTGCAAGTGTGCCGTAGGCTTCGCGTGGTGTATTTGTAGGGCCCTAGGGTATCGCGTTCGGTAATATCATGTTTCATAGCTATATGCTTACTTTCTACTGCCGGTCGTCTATAATGAAGGAGAGAAAATATACCACTAATGCGCAGATACAGAAAACGTTATTCCTAGTGATAAATGCGAGACCTTATGGTTTCCTAACTCTAAGCAACTCATTTACTGCACTTATCTTTTGTGTTTTCTCATCCGCGCAACTGTCTATCGAGCCAATCGCATTACAGGCGCAACAATTTTAAATATTTATCCTAAGCGTAAGCAGTTAGACGAATGGCAAATGCAAATGAGTCGCATTTGGGTAGTTATTCAGAGCCATTGACTTGAATAGAATAATTACTTATGCCCATCGGTCTCATACCACGCAATATTAATATTCGTCAACACACATTTGCTGTGGAATGGCTCTAAATTTCAGCAGAGCTTGCAGCACGTTTACTCAGTCAAAAAAGGGGTGAAATGCAGGAGGGTGGCGCAAACGGGAAAATATTGACAGCCGTTCTTTCCTAGCCGTCTAACATCTGTACATCGCGATTGTCACCGCGATGCAGAAAATAACGCTAAGGAATGATGTTAGACGGACAGAAATGAATGGCTGTCTCAATATAATTTCCCGTTTGCGCCGCCCTAAAATGCAGAGTGAACTGCGCATTCATTGAGGGTTGAGAAAATAGATGAGAGTTGTTGGGAGGTGATTAGAATGCGCCCCGTCGCGAGTGCATTTGATCTTTGTCGCCACAAACCTGCTTGAATCGTCTTGCATTGTCTGCAAGAATAACTCAGTATTTGTTAGATATGTCCATCTAAATGCATATTCACATATCTATGATGTTGGTGTGCTTGTGTTGTTGTAATGGCTAAGCTCTCAAAACGACTGTTTATTCCAGGAACTGCTTTTAGGAAATACCCGTATATACATATGCATTGTGCTAATATGAAACGCCGATCATCATCGTTCTTTTACTGTTGTACACTGTGTGAATCTAAATGCGAAATAGGTACTTCAAACGAGTGAAACACAAAAGCGCCATGAACAGTCGCGCCAAAAAGGGGCAATGGATGCAGGCGACGTAACTGTCGTCTTTCTAAAGGCTCAAATCTTCATATGACCATTATGGCTCTCGCTTATCGTCGACAGCAGGTCCTTCAGTTGTTCATGTCTATTCCTATCCCGCATTAAAAATAAATGTAGCTCATGTCTTCATTACACGAAAGAAACTGACGTTATTATTTATACGCGTTGGACTAAACTCACGCAATAATTATATCGTTCAACAAATAATCATGCCTTTATCATGTTATTGCAAAGAAAACAATAACCATCGAGAAATATTTGTTTGCAAAAATTGTATGAATGAAAAATGAAAGAAGTGTAGGAAAAAGCAAATTCGGAAATATAAAGGACGTTGGACAAAAACACTTACCAATAACGTAACTATTCAATCCACAAACAACACATGGTATGAAACATGTTAGCAATAACAACTCGTTTGTCTCTTGCATACTTGAAACTTCCATCCCTAATTTCGACCAGTCCTTCGATATTTTTAAATTCCTCGTGCTTTGCATCGATACGTCCATATTGCGGCGTAGAAGTGCGAAAATCAATATATATTTTGCGACGTTTCGGTTTGGAGAGAAGTTCCTGAATAAAATTGAATTATTTCGGACAAAGTAAATATTTAGGTGTCACATGCAAATTATTTAGTGCATTCGTCATATCTCTACTCTCTGAAGTTCCGCTGTGACCCGCTGAGAGCGTTGACACAACGAATGCAATAAAAGCCTCGCCTGCGTCACCCTAGGATAAATTCAAACCTCAATGATATTCTGAATGCATTTGGTAGTGATCAAGTTCGCACGAACGATATGGATTCTCTCTATATTGGAATTTCTTACAAGAGCCATCAAGTTATCCGGAGTAAACGACAAATTTGAATGATTATGCGCATATATTTTAATGCTGCCGACAGAGATTGCTTAAAATAAATAACACATTAGTAAAAATTTCAAAGAAAACTCAAAAGATCCCACATTGAAAAAAATTGTCCGATATTAGCTGCAAGGCTCCAGATACTTTCTTTATGAAATCCGAAATGAATAGCGACTTTCTGTTAGAATAAATAATATCCACAATTTGCTCTTTCGCTTCATTCCGCCAATCACAAGCTAATTTCAGTTTGTTTGCACGTTTGACAATTTGTTCCATATTGATTAGATGAACAGCATCCACCATTCCTTGAAGCTCAAACGTATAATCGCTAATCGCTCGCAAGCACAGTTCCACGCAGTAATTGAATGGCATTCCAACCGCCCAACCCTTTGAAGGATCATTGACAAATGATGAAAAGTGCTCCTCGTTCAATTCGTCATCAGGAAAATATTGAGCTTCATTGCATAGGCGAACACCTCTCAATACGGAGGTGCAAGTTGCATTTACAAACGCAATCCAATAGCAACGGCTTTTGTTGAACACATTCACAATCATACAAGGGCCGTCACATCTAATAGTAATTTTCGGTCGATATGACTGAGAGTAGATGCCGGGAGAATTTCGATCAATGACATTTCGAAATCGAGGGCATGTAAGCCTGAGATTCTCCAGGTCTTCATTGCTGACTGTCTTGAAGGTCTTGACGTGCAGTTCAGAAGGAAGAACTTCCACCTGTAATAATTATGAATACCGGTCGAAAGGTCATTCGGATTTTCAGTTTCCTATAGTCTTCGTGAAACATATGCTAAATCATGCCTGAGGGGCATAGAAATGGCGAGATAGCACGCAAAATATGAGCAGTCGGTCAGAAAACGTAACGAGCGTACATAACAGTTCTGTTGAAAAGAGTTGCTGTAAAACTCATGGTGTCTAGAGACAATCGGGCAAGTGTGCAGACAAAATCAATTAATATGCATAAACGAAATAAACTATCCAATATGATACAAAAGAGAGTGAAGGAAGATGAATGATGTCTGGCATCATGCCAGACATCATATGCCGTATATGCTAATGTCTTTTGCGTTACGTTTGTTATCAAGATGAAGTTATTAGAGCTATGGGCATGTACTTGCACCTCATCAAAGGGGAAGCATAGCCAGGGAATAGGATAGCAATAACTAGGTGAGATATTCTTGTGAGACGAGAAACTCTTGACGCATCCTTCTATTTCGCCACAAAGGCGCAAAGGCCATAGCGCACTTATCTTACACCCGTCTTAAATGCAGTCATTGCAACTACATACCACCAGTTGAACATTGTGCATTGACCACAGTCATGACCATCCCCGTTCCTCCTCCCTCGTAGTTCCTCCGTCTGTTGTACCACCGCGGCTTGCACTTGGCGCAGTTGCAGTCGATTGGAGAGTTCTCATTGGGATGAAGGAGGCAGTTATCACCGCCTCTCTGAATCAGTCAAATTAGCGCCAGCGATATTTTCGTCATAATGATGCCGGGGACATGCGCCATCGCTGTCAGAATTCTCAAGACGCTAGTCCCAATAAAAAGTTATCAATTCCGTATACCAAAAGGAAAAGGCGCTCAGTACTCAGGGCATGGGTACCAGACATTAGAAATATTGTGACGGCGGACTCACATAATTCACCAGCTTCCAAATGGTTCGCCCAATTGCAAGAACCACAAAGATCACGCAGAAACCAATCATTAGGTAGACCACTCTGAAATTAACACCAAGGGTTTTTTATAGACATCGATTCTTAAAATTGAACGTTTTTAAATGTGAAGAAATGAACTCACTCTACGCCTTCGAGGGACATGTTTGCTTCTCAATGGAGATGAACCGAAGAACAAAGAAGGAGACTAAAGCGGAGAACAGAGTTGCTAAATAGGTAAAATGAGCATTTCTTTTAACTTTGAAGAGTTGTTGTCTATCAAACGGAGAAACAACAGCCCTGCGGAAATTAGGCGAATGAGAAATGCACTTTTACGTGTTTAGAAACCTTAGTAAAGAGTTCGCAGTCGTTCCTTTGACGCATTTCGCTCGTAGAGAGACAGAGACCTCCGCGTGCGTATGTCTATGCCTTCTCTCGCAATCCCTCCATCCAGAAGCATGTCTCGTCACGGCTTCTGCAGTCCCTTCCACCCTCTCGCTCCCACCCCTTTGAAGTAATAGGATCTCTCAACTGGCTTCAAGGATCCTATTTTCGTGCGTTTACTTGTTCAAATATTTAGAAACTTTATGATATGCATTAGCAATTAAACGAGGTTTTTCCAAATATTATTACATACAGAGGTAATATGAGTGATATGATTCAACAACAAAATAAAAATGATGAATATGAAATGGATATTACTTGCGAACAAGATGAATCAAAATATCATCACCACACAACCATCGGACATTTGCTTCTTCCTGAAGCCCTCCGGGTCGCACGCGCGGCAATGGCAATCTAATGCTTTTTGTTCCAGAGAAACTCGCTCGGGCTTCTCCTTGATGCGCTTACGCGCTGACTTCTGAATAGACAATTTTGCATTAAAATATTTCAGAAATTATATATCCTGAAGGCATAAAAACTGTGAACCATTTCTGAAGCACGCCATCGTGATCCTATTTTCAAACGACATAAAACTTAACGGTGTCGTACGACATTTTCATTGAAAATAAAGCATACCACGGTGATCAGCGTGGGCAACATAGAAAAGATTCGGGCAAAAAAAGTAAATGACGACTCACATGTCGAACACGATATTTCAGAATTGTAAATATGACGAGGACCACAGTTGCTACAATAATCCAGTATACTACACGTACGACTCGCAACCTAAATTTTAATTGTTTATTACTCTGTCACCCTTCGAGAGGATTGTGGAATGCATTTTATGCCACTTCGGTGTTAGGCAATTTCGCTGTATTGCGCGCCCCAAAGAACTAATATAGAGGGAAATGTTTAAAATGTTTCAGGGACAGTCACTAAGATTGGCAGTTTGCAGACTTTAAGGGTTATGTTTCTCAGCAGGCATAAACATAACCCATATAGAAGTCAAAATGACAACCATTACACCTACCGGTCATCCCTGCCCTCGCAACACTCCCAACCACAGCAAATCTTGGTCGAAGGACACAGCCAATTGAGGGTTGTGGGCCTAAATTGTAAGAGTATCAATTGTGAAAGCACAAAACAGGATCACAGAAAATAAATATATTGCATACCTTCCTCCACTGGAAAATGTCAGCGAAGCTATTCTTGTATCGCCCAGTTGTGTCAGCTCGCGACTACATCTGAACCCGTAATGACCGTCATAACCAGTCAAAAATGAGATCATTTCGGCTCATGAAATCGGAATTATTCTGACCTCGCCTGTTTTTCCTCCGTCTCCTTCTCACACACGGTCACATTGTGCCCTTCAGTGGTGATGATATGTGAGCCTTTATGTGATGAACACTTATTATTCAATAAAATTTAATTTTAATCTAATAAAAATTAAATTAATTAAAAATTTAAATAAATTTTTAATTAAAATAAGTATTTACAGTCACCACAACTGTTTTAACATTTCATAACTGATCTTCCTTGCTCCCTTTGAAAAATATTACTGCTCTAAACCGAGTCATTTTCGATTGATTGCTTCATATTGGAAAGAATGGACTGCTACTAACATGACGCTTGATCCACATCGGGAATTTCGAATATCAAATGGTCACTCGTATCGGCAACCACGACGAACGTCTTGCCCTCCATTGGCAGGTACTGTGCACCCCAGTAGTAGAGCATCGAGCCAACTCTGAATATGAATATGAACTGATTGGTGATCTTCCATATCCCGGTAGCCACTTCCTTGCATTTGTTTCGCATTTCTTCCGGCTCTTTGAACAGTAACATCGATTAATCACGTTGCTTAGAATTAGCAAAATTTAAGATTGGGCCGAAATCAATGAGAAGAAAATAATAATTTGGCATGTCAAGAATGAACAAATAAACCTGAAAGGCGCATTCGGCTTCGCAATCACAGTGCCCATTTTATAGCCGTTCGGCCCGAGTTTCTCGGGCTCTTTGGAGTACTGAAAACCTGCATCTACGGTGAAATAATTTCCTACATCAATTAATAAATCAAACGATTATGTACTGCCGCTCGGTGAAAAGGCAAATGAATGAAACCGACCTCATCAACCTGTCCATATTTTCCCGCACTACTGCCTACGAATATCATTCCTTGGCCTGTGGTTCCTCCGGCATAGATCGCAGCGGTTATGTGATGGTTACTGAACAAATAGGGTTGTTGCTAAATGAATGCAAAGCGCTGTTTGTATAGAAAAATCTGCTTTTCGCGCAAATGCCGACCATCATCATTTACTCAAAATGGATTTTTAAAAGTGCAACTTCTTATCTTTTTTATCGACAGCTACTAATGAGAGATACCGCGTTTGTATTTGTCAATGTCAGAGTTGTCTATTAGGCATACCTGACACTGGGCCAACGTGATGAATACGAATCGACGCCAGATCCTCTATACTCCAATTGCAGGACTTCAGAATTCTCGACGTCGATGCCCTCTTAATAATTATATTTTTCTCAATTCTGCTCGTTTCACAGTACAACTTTTTCTATGCGAAATGTACAAAAAATCTACGTCCAATGAAAATTACCATTTTATTGCAAAATACTGACAATAAGGTCCATTATTTAGGAGAACATTGGGAGGAGCATGGCGTAAACAACTATTGCGTTCCTGTCTTTGACCATAAATGGAAGAACACCGATCTCACCTGCCTCCACCATTCTGGTCAGCGTGCATGCTGTCACAATGACTGCTAGGAGGCTAAGATGCGGTCTTTTGCACGACGACGTGGCTTCAGAATGTGCATGATACATGTAATAAGAAGCAGTCGGGGCGTAATCCTGAACGGAATAAGTGATGAAAGACAAGTACGACATCATGGCGAAATGGTGAGATGCGCCAGGATTTTTAACACAAAAACGTCCTATTTCACGGTTATGGCGCAAATGTGAATTCTTCAGTACTCTTTCACCAAATAAATAAAACATGAGCATATGATGTAAAGGTAAAGTGTTTCAGCATTCGAGGTGTTTCACATCGGCCGACAGCAGCCTATAGACGAGTACAAATGCGTTTTAGTTCCATTTTCATAGGTAGGCTTTCTGAATGAATAATACTTCCAGTCTTGGGGTAAATTCACGAAAAATGACGCTGATGTGCTCAAATAACATTCGAATTTTTATGCATTTCCGCATCAATATTAGACCAATACGGGCAGTTCCATTCTGGTTGAATACAGACACGTGAAATCGGACTGTTTGTGCCTACAGTAAACAAACAATTCAATGAGGAAGCACGAGAAGTGTGGGGGAGGGAGTTCTCGCAGTGTCTTTGAGAGGCCTGGCTATTCAATAGGCGGGAGAGAGAGAGAGGCTGCATCCACCCTCACTCACTCTCGCTTCACTACTACTCTCGTTGTTTACCATGTCTTGCAGGGAGGCCAGAGTATCTCACACGGGGAAAATGGCTCAGCTTTGGAAAGAGAAAAATAGCTGCTTTAGGAGTTCCGTTCGAGACAGCCCACACTCTATGGACTCTTGCCCGGTTAAAGACAAGACCGTTATGGACACACGCGCCATAATGGCGAAATGGCCAGAGCACCTCACATGTAAAAAGGCCCATGCATTGGCAGGAGCGCCACGGACATTCGCGCAATAGTGGTAATATGAAAAGATCGTCGAAATTAAGGGCTCATCTGTCCATTTCATCATTATTGCGTAGGTATTCATTGCGCAAGTATCTTTTATCTTCTCTTTGCGTTCAAAGCCTTTGAACCCTCACTAACACAAATGACAATTCAAGCACAATAATCCAAGAAGAGCTATCTATGCACCGGAGGGCGGATAACGACGTATGAGAAATATTAGAGCTGGCTCGAAAACCGCCTCACTTGGCCGGCGCGAAGAGTACGAGTCGACACCCGATCCTCTGTATATGAACTTCTGCAGTTCTTCAGGGTTGTCAGAGTACGCAACTTCTGATAATTTCGTTGTGTATTTCTTCTCAATTTGTAATAAACAAAAAGATTCGTATGGCCCAAAAACTACATAGAAATATTCGTATTACCCAAAAACTACACAGAAATATTCGAATTACCCAAAAACTAAACAGAAATATTCGTATTGCCCAAAAACTACACAGAAATATTCGAATTATCCAAAAACTAAACAGAAATATTCGCAGTGACCCAAAAACTACG
>JACMIF010004586.1:0-12070 GCA_014805445.1 Diplogasteroides magnus | reverse complement strand
AACGAAGCGGCGTGAACGTTGCAGAAAAGAAGAAAAAAGGAGAGTAAACGTGCCGGCGAAAAGTGACTCCTCTTGCTGAGTATCGCGCCACAGTTAAGCTGCTGACGCGCAGTCGAGAAATGCGCGCGCATATGAAACGGCCAGAGAAGTATGATTTGTGACCAGTGTGATTCGGGCAAAAACAGAAGATATTGAAGGGAAATTGAAGTAGTTTTGAATTGTATTGATGAAAGAAGATAATAGAAAGTGGCAGATGATGATTAGACGAAAGAAGAAAGAAATCGTAGCACAAAAGATCACGATATTCGTGACACATGTTATGCAATGAGCTTTTCTTACGCTTTCCTGCCTCGTAGAAATTTTTTTATTCAAATTTCTTTAGCAGAACAGCAAATCAACACCGGATCTATCGAACTGCGCTAGCAGTTTATAAGAGTTGAATATTCGGTGCCGTGATCCTTTAAGTCACGTGCTCATTGTCAGGTAGCAGAATGGCTAACGAAGAACAGTCATCCGTGACTATTTTCCACTAGATGAACTTCCCGTACAAATGCAGTTGGGAATGTACGAGTACCTGAATGGATGGACTATGAATGAAGTCAGAAAGGTTGGCACTTTTTATTCTGTCCTGCCTTTCTATTGTTCTTTCTTTAGGTTGACAGACTGAGAAGAAGACTGGTGGATGGCAATCCTCGTCTCTTTCAGCAGAAGCGGCTGATTCCCGAGTGAGTTTGTTATTCATTCTTCATTCGAATAATCAATCAAACACGTTTCTTTTAATTAAATGGTAAAAGTTATATTATCTGAGGATATTTGCCT
Organism: Diplogasteroides magnus; assembly: GCA_014805445.1. NCBI lineage: Eukaryota > Metazoa > Nematoda > Chromadorea > Rhabditida > Diplogasteroididae > Diplogasteroides > Diplogasteroides magnus. Next base: position 11,251 of record JACMIF010004586.1, on the reverse strand, counting down.
CATGCGCTAAGTTTTTTAGTAACCGTGAAAATGGGAGGGAATCCGAACGAGTACCTGACACTCCAATTTCGTGATTATTGCAAGTGTTATAATAATGGAAGACGGCACAAGGTATTGTTTTTGCTGCTGGTTTTTTTGCTGTTCAATATAATCTTTATTAGATTAATCTCTTCTTTGATATCAAAGGTGTGAGATGTACAAAGGGAACACTGCAGTGCAACAAATGCGAACGTTGGTCAAGTTAAAAATTACAAATTTACATTGTGGCAAAAATTGATGATGTGTTATAACATTACGTACGTTATATTTCCCGCAACAAATATTCGTTTAAACTGCTAAATGTTCCAGGTCTGAGAAATACTCGTGACCTCCCAATCTCTTCGCCCGTTATTGGCCTGAGTCTTGAAGAATGCTGCCAGTTGATCACTAAAGGTGAACAAACGGTTACGTACGAATATATATTGTGTTTACTTTTCTCGCTATGATTGCCGTATCAGCCAGTCATAATCAAGTCTCAACGATCTGTTTTCAGGTTCCAAAATCGACAAACTGAAATTGAGGGGCTGTTATACAGACGGATTTGTTGAAGGTGTATTCGAATTTGTTCATCTCATCGATTCTTCTATTACTGTAAGTGTGATTGAACCATCTTCATTTTGTCCTCTACTTTTTGCCACTGTAAAGACATTACAACTGAATCCTATTTGGTTATTTTAAATGAATTTGCAGCTAATGCTTGTGATCGATGTATTTGAATCGCCTGAGTTACTCATGAATCTTGTGCAGGGACCTAGGTAAATAATCTTATTAATAAGAAGCCAATTACGAAACTTTTAGAAGGCTGGAGCTGTTATTCTACGATTATGATCTTCTTAGTGATGAATTCTTTCGTAGCGCTGGACGTTACAGTCTTATGAACGATTGTTATGAATATATGTCGACGTAAGCTTCTACTCGCATTCGTTTTCGATTTGTTTTTCTATCGTGATCTACCGCTGGCGAACGAACAATTGGGCATTCTTGCTGAAAGGAGCGATTTGACTACTATTCGCTTTGGCAAAGTGGAAGGTATTACTATAGAGGGAGTGAAAAGGGCAATTCAGGTTAGTGCTTGTTTAAAATGATGCTTGATCGCGATAGAATAGACAAAGACAGTCTGAAGGAAATGGTGAGTTGAACCAAATACGACAATGTTCAGTTCAAAATCCTAAAGACACTCAATAGATTTCGCGCCAACGGGTACGGTGAATATCATTAATTTACTGTGGACATTAACAAGATTTTGTGGAAAGCATCGTTTTGCGGAAATGACTGTGCCTGTCGTGATCCCTTATTTTTGTCGGACAATGTTAATTAAACAATTGCGACGTAGACTTAGAGATTTGAAGAGACTTGAAGGACACTCCTTACTAATAGTATATCTGTAATATAATACTAAAAACGCGTCTCTTGTTTTTAAAAAATGTACTGAGAATGCAGTACTTGTTTAGCCCGAATTGGATAGTGAATCCGATTCTGAATCTGATGAAGAGTCCGACGACATCTTCGAATCCAATGATTGTTTCTTCAATTACTCTTACGGCGGTAGCAAAGTGAAGGTTGTGCTGCATTTCTTCTACCAGCTCTGCGAAATCATCATAAATAACAACTAAACCTCACTAATTACTAGAGAAATGGTTTTGGCCACTAATATCTTGTTACATTATTTAACGTTGTAAACTACTCTGCACATGATTATTTGTTTCTATCATAGTATTCACTTTTTGTATAGGCTGTTGTTCTCCCTCTCTGTGCCTAATGTTTACCATGATTTCTTTTAATTTTGCAAGCTTCCGATATCATCCTGTGCCATTTCGTATTAATTTGAGGTTGGCTATTAATTGCTCGAAAGTATAAAGTGTTTATTGTTTTCATTTTGATGTTAAAATGATCATATGGAGTTGTTTGGACTCTTTTATACCGAACTTCCAATTGTGCTGAAAGTATGCGCTCATGCATTTGTAAATGACAGTAAACTGTCATGGGAACGTGGTTCTTGAATTATCAGTAGTGGGGGCATATCGCTATTGAATGCATACGTGTATTCTCGTTTCTTCTCTGCTCCCCATTGTTAGAGACCGCTCTATATTGTCTTATTATGCATTCAATATCACATAAAACGGTCGTTTTGTTTACGAGACGCCCACACTAACTCTCAGGTTGCTGAATTGGCGCGTTTTGCAAGTCTTGAGTATGATTAAATTGTCACATGTCATATATACATAGTGACCACAAACGATTTTTTTTCAAAATGGTCCAATCGTGTCCAATTTTGGCTCAGACGTAGATCAGGTGTGTAAAAGTCAATATCCAAAAAATACATCGATATCTCTTCCCGTTCGCCCGCGGCAGCCTTTCAAATGGCCTCATTAGAGTCCACCTTCTCCCCCTCCCTCTCCGACGAGAGAGCATGGGAGAGCGAGAGAGTTTAACTGCTGAAGAGTAAGGATTGACTGAAAAGTGATTAGATTTATCGTTTTCCACCTGTTGTCAACATGTGAAAAAGGATGACAAGTAGTTATCTCTTCCATGTAATTCATATCGATACTGTTATGGCAATCCTCTTTTTGCATGAAAATGTGTTCCACCATCAATATGCCTTCAAATGCGCATAGCAGTGATATTGGGGGCGAATGACGCCCATTCCTTTGGGCTCCATGTCAAACTCAGAATGTCTACCTTGCAATGATTGTGTTTTGCTTGAAAATTCGCACTGTGATGATGCCCCTAAGGAGAATATGTATATGGTGGAGTGACGGTTGCACAATTGACATTAGCACAACTAGCAAAATCCCACAATAAAAACTTGTGAATTTGTCTCAAAATGCATTAGTTGTCGTCTACCGTTTGCGTACACCCGTCACTCCTCCGAATGAATTTCGGAATACCAGATGCTACTGCTATTTGTATTCATTTTATCATATCAGAATGGCCGACAACGATTCGCCACTGCCTGCCGCGTCCATTGATACGTTGTCTACGGAGGTGCAATTGGACATTTATAAACACCTGGAGGGTGTCCATTTGAATGTCCTCAGACAGGTGAAGACATACATGCACACGGTTGTCCGCATGTACGTTACGGTTTCTAAAACGTCAAAAGTTGCATTTCTCATTCGTGTAATCTCTGCAGAGCGGATCTAACATAAGAAACAACAGCTTCACGGGGATTAGACGGATGCGAAATGCACTTTTTACCGCTTTAGAAGCTCTAATGTACAGGCAGGCCATCGGCCTCATCGCTCCTACGCGCCAGCGATGCGGCCGAGTGCCTGCACAATGGAGGGCAGCCTAAGTGCACGTATGAGTGAAAGACAACTGCGTCATGGACATTTGTATCGAATTGGCACATGCGTTACTTATCATTACACAAATTTTCATGGCATAGCTATCTTCTACTACATACAATGTCTATCATTTACATGCAGAGATGCGTTGTTTTTGTTGTTAAGGTGGACAGATATAGGAGGTATTTGGTGGATGGAAATGCGCGTCTCTTCGGGAAGAAACGGCTCATTCCCAGGTGAGACCGTCTTTTAGTAGTGTAAGTCTCACTTACGGACATGGAAGGGGTAAGGAGGATTCACTATTTCGAAAAAGAGATTTTAAAGATTGAAGCCTAAAAGTACAAATGGTCGTAGTAGTTCGGCGATTCAGCGAATGTCCAACAATCGAAGTGAAAATTAACCTCCAAATGTTCTGTGTAAATCTTTTAAAAATAATTTACGTTCTTTAGCAAAATAAGAAATTGTCACATGTCATATATACATAGGGACCACAAACGATTTTTCAAAATGGTCCAATAGGGTCCAAATTTGGCTCAGACATAGATCAAGTGTGTAAATGACATCCAAAAAATCATCGACGCCTTTTCTCGTTCGCCCGCGGTAGCTTCTGGCGTACCCTCAAAAGAGTCCACCTCTATCCACCGCCACAGGGGAAATCCGACCTAATGAAGAGGAGTTGACCCACGGATACTTCACTGCCGCGGGCGAATGGCTTGAGAAATCAGGATGATTTCTTTGAAATTATACTCTTGCACACTCGTTCTACCTCTGAGCCAAATTTGAGCTCATTTAGACAACTTTGGAAAAAAAGTTTGAATCGTTATTGACAGATGGTCGAAGAATTTGGTGGTTTTTTAGCATATAGCGGAAAACCGCGACGAAGAAATTCCAAAAACATTTCATAGATATTTCATATACTTCGTAATCTATCATATATGTGATTTTCAAGAGGGTGCATATTGTGGTATGCGAGTTATATTCAATAAATCGCAGGAAAAGCAAGCCGAAGATTAAATTGATAAAATCTCTTCGAATTCGCATAAATAATAACTTGCAATTGCTGATAATTTGAAAGATAGGCTCTGCGAACATCATCTAAAAGGCCGTTTAAAAAAAAATTCGAATTTCAAAAGTTACTGAATAAAAAAATATAATATACAGAGACTATAAATATTAGCAAGGACTTTGCCCATGATCCATGCTTACAGAATTGAAATAGTCCAACAAGCGACTTGCGACGGAGACGATTTCCAGCTGCGTTACGAAGAGTTGTGCCTTAACTGTCAGCGCAGAAATATACAGGTATATTTATACTATTATTTACGTGTAAAATAATAAATGTTGTTTTTTTCCGGTTCGAATTGACTTCGAGGATGGAAAATGCTTCAAATTCACGCGTTGGTGTCTGGGATGTGGTAAGCTAGCTCAGCTTCTCACTATGATCCTAATACATCAGATACTGGTAAGAAGTGCGAGTCTTTCATTGGATCAACACTTGAAGAATGCTTGTCGCTCATTACTAGAGGTACGATCAATTCCATTTCTGTTTACAGGTGATTTGTTGGAATTATATGTGTTAAAGGTGCTCGCATTGAACAGTTTTCACTGAATTGCTATCTCTCGGGCGATCTGATTCAGTCTCATGGACTCAGGCACCTTCTGGACTCTTCTGACTGTGTGGGCGCTTTTAACGAAGTCTTATGGGGGAGTCTATGACCGGCTTCCCACCAGTAAATGATAGGGTGGACAATCCAAGCAATTCTTCTTGAATAAGCAAGGGTGAGCGGTCATTCGTTATTCAAGACTTGAATAACATTTTACCTCTTTTTGCGGATAAAATAAAAAAAATAGCTATCAGATACTTTATTAACATATTTAATATTAATCTTAATTAATTGTTTGACAGCTATTTTGTTGATCTTACCCCGCTAAAAGAGGTAAAATGTTATTCAAGGCTTGAATAACAATGCCGTTTATTCAAGCCTTGAATAAGGAATGACCGCTCACCCCTGCATATCCAAGCAGAATTACTTGGATTGTCCACGCTAGTAAGTAATCCTGATTGAGATTTGTAGAGAGATTGAGTGAGGGATTTGTAGAGAACCAGACAAAACATATTGATTTACCCGGTGGGAAACGCTTCATAGACTACGCCATCACTGACTGCATAGAAACGCTTCTTCAAAGTGTATGGACTCTTTTAGACAGTGTTCGATTATCGTGGAAGCCAGTCTCCTAATGCATTCATGAGCATTATCCTTGCCTCCAGGTGCGTTTTAGGGAGTAGGACATTTCCGCACAGATACTTCCGCGCACGACACTTCCGCACAGGACATTTGCGCACAAGACCCCCTAGGATTGATCAAAACATGGACAACCTATAGTGATTTCGAATCCTCTCGATAAAATAAGCATATTTTGGTCAGGAAAATTTTTCATGAAAATCAAAACTGGCTGAGTTATGGGCTTGTGCGCAAATGTCTGTGCGGAACTGTCATTCTCCATTGTGTGCGGAAGTGTCTGTGCGGAAATGTCCTACGTCTGCGTTTTATTGTGTCATTTTGGCAGCCAATTTTTAAAATTTCATAGAGGGATGCGGGTAGAACTGGGAACGTGGAATTTTTCCGCAATTGTTATGAGTGCAAAAGAAGTTCCGAAATGTTCTATAATCTTTCGTCCTCCGTAGAACCAGTGAAAAGTATTTCCTTGAGGATGCTCTACTGGAAAGTGGCTCTCAACTGCCCCACACCGTCCTTAGATGACGATTTCTTTCTCAATGCAGGAAAGGATGTGATGGACATTTTGTGGAGGTTTGTCGTTGGTTTTGTTTATGTGATTGAATATGGGGCTCCTTGGATATTATTGATCACGGAGTGAATAAACACGATAAATTGTTTTGAGTACACTTTTGGACGCCCTACATGTAAGCATATTTTAGTCGCCCCTTTCCCGTGACGGACGCTCAACTGGCTATGCTCATGGGCAGAAGTGATCTGACTTTTATATCCCTACGCAAAGTGGAAGGTATCACATTGGGAGGTCTCCGTCAAGCTGTCCAAGTATGCTATCTTGTTTCTAATTGATTTTTTTACCAGTAAAAGTTAGATTCTACTCGCTGCCTCATCAAAGAACGTTCTTCTGTCATTTCGTGAGCAGCATCCCTTCGGCGCCAAGTTTGACATCTCCGAACTCTCGGTATGTTCATTTTCTTCGCAATAACTGGCCTGAATGGCTCCTAGCACACGTGCCAATTAATCTTAGAGCTCAACAAAAAATTTTGAATTCGAGGCCTTTTAACAAATTGTTTGCCTAATCTAGCGTGCACTCCTTAGGAAATTGGCTGCACGGGGTCACAGGACTTACATTTGTAGTGCTTCTCCGACTGAGGACCTGTTCCTTCCACGGAATTCAGTTCTCCTTGCCCAATCCCCCATTCCTTGGTCCTTGTTTATCATTGATTCACAGATGCCAATGGATTCGGAATCGATTGTCGTGGAACGAAAAGACAGTTCACTCTTCACTCAATCAGTGGAAGAATCGATTACATACACTAACGGCTATAGGACGACGACGATGGAAATAGTTGTACTGCATGACCACTCTGGAGTTGTCGTAGATGTCCAAATTGTAAGTGAATAGAGGAGTTTGCATTTGTTGTAGCTGGAGGTAAACATCTACGTTGGTATTTGTATTTATGTGTAGCCAAAAGGGTGGGGAAAGGCAGCGAAAATGTATTTTTCATTCGCATGATTCACTCGGAGCGGTTGTTCATCACGTGAGAGAGACCACCGCTCCGAGCATACATGGGCAGGGTCGTAAAAAATGACGAAGGATATTGTGGGAGTCACTCTGCAGAGTAGAATTTTTGCAATGTTCGCTTTGAAATGATCAAATTTTGCATTATTCAGTGTGCATATGAATCCTAATTTGTGTGGGAGTCACTCTGAATTGAAATTATTGTCGCGATCCCTGCCCATGTATGGCTCCGAGTGAAACAGACGAATGAAAAATGCACTTTCGGTGCCTTTCCCCACCCTACTAGCCAATCAATTGAATGCGCATATTTTGAGTGTCAGTAGAGGAAATAGTGATGAGGTTATTCGGTTACAAAGTTATTAAGTGAAGAATAGACAGAAATCATTTATACATGCGAATGATAACAAGATGGAATCGTACCGCATTTGTGTAGCCAATCAATAATCGTAAGTGAATTGATGAAATAAAGGCACAGGTCTTTCATTCGTAGATATATTTCCTTAGTATCATTTTGTACTACTACATTTTTATGCAAGATTGTGCTTTCACTGTGTTTACTTGTTTAGAATAATTTTACGTTCCACCATGAGCTAATTGTGATGGCATTCTATATTCATTATCGCATCTTTTTGAATGGCATATTTTTAACCCTTGTCCAAATTTCAGAAGCTCTTAAAATTGAGCAGAAATTTATCGGAATGTGCATAAATATTGAGAATATGCGCGTTGATTTGTTTGCGATCGATACTGGTTTTCGAACCATCATTACTGATATTTTTCTTCTTGCGTTGTCCAGGTTCATTGTCTCGATGATGCTTAACGGGTGTTACAGTTTGGTTGAAATTGTTGATCTCGGTCCTTTTTGTTCCTCCATAACAGTGAGAAATGCAGGTGCGAACGTGGTGATGGTATCCTAAGAATAAGCAGGATTCTTTTAAAATTTGACTCGCGTTGACTACGATTACTGTAGACTGTACACTGACGCAGCTCTGTCTTTTCCCCACTATTCCCCGTTGATGCGATGTGCCTAGTGTGTGGGGTAGGGAGTGCGTTATTGACAGCCGTTTATTTCTATTCGTCTATGTTCACTCAGAGCTGTCTTCTCTCACATCGCAGAGGCGGCCGGTCTGAGTGAACTCAGACGACTAGAAATGGACGGCTGTCAATAACATACTCCCTACCCCCACACTAGCTGTGCCTCTCCTCTCTTGTTGTGTAGTTTGCAAAACTAAAAACTTTATCGGCCATTGATAGGCCGGTACAGAGCAAATTTAGTTGAATTTGGCATGAAAGCTTTTATATGGTTCTCATTATTCACGTCTCATTGTCAGGTATCAGAATGGCTTGAGAAGCTACAGTTCTTTTGTTGTAAGAAGTATTGCAGGATGATTTGGACTTGTAGTCATTGCTTCCTTATTTTCACAGATGAATCTACAAAGGATCTTCACGAAGAACAGGTTTATTGGGTCACTCTCTACACAATTGATTGTCATGTCTACAGATGCATAGGACGACTGAAGGAGAAGGAAGGAAGAAGGACTCAGTGAGTGAGAAACCGCGAGACGATTCTTCCACGTCTTGTCCTCATAGCTCAACAAGCGCCGACGCAGAATCGGAATGCCTTTTTACGGATTCCGTTCCTAAGGTCAGAAAACATACATGCATAAGGTTGTGTGCATGAACCGGTATAGGCAACTGGCGGCACCGCGGGCGATGCCGTCGGCTGCCTACATGACAGTGGACAACCTTATCGCACTTATGTTCAGAAATGATGGATTCGTTTGCAATTATGTCTTTAGTCTGAAGTATCCAGTGGTGATGATTTTATGGGAAAGCCTACAAAGGAGCATAAGGCAGTTGAGTTGACGACTTCGGAAGTGGCTCCTGTAAGTATTTTTAAAAATAAATGTTTCTTGGTTTTCGGTAACTGGGTCACTTGGGATTGCATTGACCTTGGTAAGGATGCGGTGGCTCCTTTGAAAGAAAAAAAGAGAAATCGTGTACTACTTGGATTGGAACAAAGAATGCATGAGTCTTTGAAGTTGAATGAAATATGAGAAGGAATGGGGGATAAGTGATTGACTCTTTACAGGGAATCTCATCATCCTCTTCATCTCATATTGATCATTCTGATACAAGTGATGGCCCTTCCCCAGTCACTCATGGACAATCAACAATCTCCATGGAGGCAAAGTACAACAGGTGATTCAGATGTCTTAGTTTGCAATAATTTGACCGAATGAACCAAGAGTGACCCTCTTGATCAACAGTAATATCATTTTGATAATTTTGAATTCCTGATTTGTAAATGGAGATTGTTCTCATACCAAGCCACCAAACTGTACAACTTTTAGTTTTGAAGAGTTCCGAGTTGCACTTGAAGAGTGGATGTTAGAGTATCATCATCCATTCAGAGTGAGCTCTTCTGAATCGCTCAAGGTTCATTCTGTAGTCTGAAGTCTTTCAATAGATTGTATTCAGGAGAGTGATGGAAGTCTGAATGAGTTGTTCCGCTATCGTTACATCGTCTATCACTGTGCTCACTATGGAACGCCCAGAATAAGAGGTCAGTAGTTAATGTTCATCCTCCATCTGAGAGCATCTGCCCGACTTGTGGGAAAGATTACTGTAGAAATCGTTTGAGGAGTGGGAAAGAGACCGAATCAGAACTATCTCCCATGTGGATGCACTGCTAGTCTGAGACTGAACTACTCATTCAACGAGAGATGTCTGAAGATAACGACACTCAAGGTGCGAGAGAGTGGATGAATAGGAGAGAGTACAGAGAAAGAGAGAATTGTCGTTTAGGAGACTCACATCAATCATGAGATATCAGCTGATGCATACAGTAAGGTGACTCAGAAGATGAGGAAGCCCCCTCAGGATGGAGGTGAGAGTTGTGATGGATAGTGGGAGTCAGGCTTTCAACGACAAAATTTTTTTCGATAAAATTTGTCGTTGACAAAATTTGTCGAATTTTCTTCCGACAAAATCGACAAAAACCATATTTCGGTTAGAAAATGTGCCTTTTGAATTTAACTGAAACATATGGGCCTGAAAATTCGAATTCAATTTTCGAGATGCCAAAATTAAGTACATTTTGGTATAGTTTACGGAAAAACTTCAGAAATCTACAGTCCAAAGGTCAAAAAGTGGCCAAATTAAACACTTTTCTCAATAGATGGCGTTTAAAAATAACATCTTAGATGCTTCTGGTAAAATATTCACGTTAGTCAGTCAGAATTTTCCCAAGATTTGCTCGGAATATCTAGTGCACAATGGCTTCTTCCAATCAGAATATCTAGTGTTAATTTTTGTCGGTTGTCGTCATAGTTTTGTCGATTTGTCGAAATCGACAATATCGACAAACTTTTGTCGTTTGTCGTTGAAAGCCTGGTGGGAGTTACTGTATTTATCCATTTGAGGTACACCCAAGACTCCAACTCCTCGTGGAAGGAAGAAGACTGTGACTACAGATGGACTCACTGCATCCACTCCTATTCTAGTCAAGAGGGTCAAGAAGGATCCCGATGTTGCTCCTGTTGTTGCCACTCCAATCAGACTCAATGGTCAGTCATTACCGTAACCCTCCCACTCTACAGTAATCCTTCCCTTGCAGCCATGGGTAGTTCTCCCCTGGCGGACTTCATGGAACCGTAACCGTGTTTTCTGCTCAGGAACTGGAGCCACTCAAGGCCGTCTCCATTACTTTCAATGCTGTCTTAGTATTCCTATTTTGCACAGGCCGTGGTTGTGTATATGTGTCTAATGCTTACCATTCCCACTTGATATTTAAATGTTTCGAACTTCCAATCTCATCCTGTATCATTTCCTTTTATTTTGTGATAGGCTATCAATTGCTGCAAAGGTATAAAGTGTTTACTGTTTCAATTTGATGTCAAGGTGAATATTTGGAGTTTTTTGGACTCTTGTTTACCGAGCACCCCTTTGTGTAAAAGTTTGCTCCCATGGAAATGCAGTCGTCGGAACATGGTTCCATAATTCTCAGATAGATGAAGAGTTTTACAAATCTTTAGTTTAATCGATCGGAGAAGGAGGAGAAGGAGGAGAAGGAGGAGAAGGAGGAGAAGGAGGAGAAGGAGGAGAAGGAGGTGAATGAGGGGAAGATGGGTTATGTGGGGGATGTGGTGGAGGGTTTGTAGAGGGTG
>JACMIF010004585.1:0-12071 GCA_014805445.1 Diplogasteroides magnus | reverse complement strand
CCCGACGGCCGCCCCGGACCCGACGGACACCCTGGACGCGATGGAGTTGCATACGAACAGGGAGAGCCTGGACGCCCCGGAAACGATGGAAGACCCGGAGCCGCTGGACCTCTTGGAAACCCCGGAGCCCCTGGAGCCGATGGACAGCCCGGCAAGCCCGGAGACCGTGGACGCCCCGGAAACCCCGGACGCCCAGGACAGGCCGGACACGCAGGAGAGAAGGGATCCAATGGAGCACCCGGACCCGATGCCGAATACTGCCCTTGCCCCGGCAGAAACGTCTTCAAGGCATAAGAAGGATATCAGTAAAGAGATCTGTTTATGGACCTTCCTTTATCCAACACTTTATAGACTCAATAAAATGCATTCTTTTGCAAACATCTATGTTGCTCTGTGGCACTCTACAGCACATCGAATTATGGGTATCCCTACTATCTGTACTCTTATTCAGACCGATTATCTATGTTGGGCGAGCGTTACCATGAGTTACCAATACAAAGTGTTCGAAAAGTTGCACTTTATTTCCATACAAATGACGTTCCACACAATTTTACTGATACCTACTGTCAATGATGTGAAGAGAAGTGAAATCCGTTTACTTCGACAAAAAACAACGCACTACCAAAACTTTACTGTGAAATAATGAGATCGGTTCTTCATTTCTATAACATACTTACTAAAGTGTCCCTCATGAAAATTCGAATGAATCTAATCTCCTCCGCGGAACTATAAGTTTACCGGTAAAAAATTGAGCTTTCATTTGCCATGTGTATATATTTGCGCCATAGTGATGAAATGAATACTTCCTTTGGAAAAGCGATCGTTCGGATGAGTTACGAAGCTTGGAATTCATTATTCACTGCACCTTCTCCTTCCTTCTAACCACTAGACGGCAGCAGTGAAAGGCCAGTTTCATTACCCGATAGACAATGTACAAGACAACAAAAACGATGGAAATGATCAACGCCATGCAATCCAACGAGTACAATTGATACATGGGCAGTCGAGGGAGTTCGCGGTCGAAGTTTGGGTGATTTAAAGTGAAATTCACTGCAGAACGGAGTACCATTCCAGGCGATAAAGGAGAAGAGTTCTGGATTTGCAGGAGCTCCTTCGCCGAGGCCAGGTAGCTGAATAATGCCATTTTTTTAAAAACACTAAATTGCATCCTGTTTGTGCGAAACTGTAAACGAATTTTTCAACATTATGACTCAAGGTATTATCCTTGGTGTATTCTCCAATTTTTCTCTTTGTTTTTTAAAACTTTTTTCACCAGGCGATCAGTCGATCAACAAAAGCATATTCTTTCTTTCACAAAACTTTCATTCGCCATGAAACACATGTGTGAGCACAATATCTAAACCACTATTGAGACTGTCTCGTGTATGTTTAGTCACGGTGAAGTCATCAGTCAATTATAAACCATAGTATGGTTCGTCAATAACAGTGAATATGACTAACCTCGGATCGTCGATCAGCTTGTGCAGTGCCTCGTTCAATGTTTCGAACGCGATCTTGTCCTTATCAACGCGAACGCCGAGATGGCGAAACATGGTCAGTTGGGAGTTTCTGAACGGAAGACATGATTAACACGACGTAAACAGAATAGAAAGCCAGCCTCAAAATGCTGTGCGTGAAACATATCACGGCAAATGATCAGGAAACTATGAAATAACACGGCAATGAGAGATGATTCGTACTCGGCAGATCCAGCTGGACCACATGAATATTATTAGAATACCTGTGTTGATCACCGAAAAGCGGTATGGTGACCAGTGGAGTGCCAGATCCAATAGCTTCTCCGATGGAATTGTAGCCCGCGTGGGTTATGAAGGCGACCGTCTTCTCGTTAGCTGAAAATAACGTTTTGGAGAGGAAAAAACAGATACGTTTCAATCCGGTAATAACAACTGGGCGTGGTTTTCGAAATAATTTTGTCGGTTTCCTTGTCGGAATGTGAGAATTGAATTCGTATTACTGGACAAAATCACAACGAGTATTTCTGCTAACTCACAATACCGACTGACAACAAGAGATTTTTTGGGTTGATGGAATCTCTAAATCGGTAATTGTATTCATTTATCATTCCCTCAATTTTCCTCGGAGCGGTCAGCTCATGTGATAAATAGACAACCGCTCCGAGGAGATTCTGCGAAAGTTAAATGCATAAAATTACCGTTTTTCGAAATCCTAGTTGGAACCACTCATGAGATAACTACCAGCGCGAATAACGCACAAGGAAGATTAAAAACTAGTTGGCATTGAATTTTATTGTTATTCGTGAACAATGGACCTCTCCGGTATCATTGATCCCCAATTGGCCGAAATATTAAGGGGATGGTGAAACACATTGTCGTGTTACCCACTGCAGAGACCGGCTATACGATCTGATTGTGAGAGGCGGAGCCAATCTTTTTTCTCGTTTCTCTATTCTACTCAACGCCCATGATCCCAGGCCTTTGCTTCTAGTAATACGTTCTTGTGTGACATTTGGCTCGTTCTTGCCACTTAGCCCGACAAAACACCCACCAAACGTTATGCACAAGTGAGAAAATATCCTCTTGAGCTCGGGAATAGGCAGATCTTTTAAAAATAATTTGTCAATACTCACCGAGAATGTCGTTCTGCGGCTGCCACTTGACTCTCATTACATTTGAAGGCACTTCGACCTCGGAATCCATCTTCCAAATGAAGTTGATCGAGGGGTTTTGCCTAAAACCTACCACTTCAATGACTAAAATACAAAACTATTTTCTATTTTTTTTTCAAATTTGCAATGCATAGTACAAATTATGGCGGGTTTCAAACTTAAAAATTTATCATGTGTGTCTTACGGAGATAGAACCAGCGCCTTGTCATATAAGTCCAACTCACCTGAAGAGCTCGACAAACGAGTCCTTCCAATGCTGTGGCATTGTAGAGGACTCGGCCACCGTTCCGAATGACACCAACACGACCTTGGAAGCGTTGCCGATGAAGAACTTGAAGGGCTGCAAAACAAGTTTGGTGGGGTGAGAAATAATTGAGTTATTGTACTTGTTTTCACTGGCGTTAATGTCCGGTAAATATGGTTGATGATTTGATCAGTTTTTTTGCATGTGTTTCAATACTGCCACATATTTGACGATGCATCTTCTGTGAAGCATAACCCATCAAGATCTCCAATTTAATTGATTAGTTAACCTCATGTTGAAAGAAAGGTCGATAGGTATGATTTCATCTTCGCAGCGCGATTCTTGGTTTTATTTTTGAAAGAATAATTTCCATTCATGCAGACCTCTTGCAATGGTTTCACTTCCGTCTTCTGAGCCAGTCCCCCGATGAAGACGACCTTAGAAGTGACTGGCACGGGAAATTCGATGTCCGCGTGTGAATTGACGACCATGAGACTGGCCTAGAATTGATATTTGTATGCGATCTTGCCGTGAGTAAGATCAATAGGAGTATGGGTGACTATGAGACACATGAACTCAATTGTGGCTGGCAATTTTGCTCTTTATTTATTATGTTTCCTTCAATCCTTTACGGAACGTAACCCAAAAATAAGTCCGACAACTCAAAGAATGCCAAGTGACATAAGAATGTTTGCCCTTTTTCTTGAGCCGTAAATAGAATTGATTAACTACCTTTTCCATAAGGTCCCTCAAATGCGGAAAGTCCTCTCCGAGCGCATCTCGCATTGACTGAGTGTGTGCTGAAGAGGTAAATATCGCGGAATAAGGTCCGCAGTTGTATTCGAATTTGGTTATGTTTCACCGATTCTATATCTTGAAAGTCATAGCTTTAGTGAAACATATTCAATCTCAAAAACAACTAACAAGAATAACAGTGCTTGCGCCATAACGGTGAAATGCAGGAGCGAATAGAAGGTGCACGAGTCTATTTCACCCACCATAATTGCGCAAAGGTTCGTTGAACTGTTTTTTCTCACCAGACGTGGCGAAGGTGCCGAACAAAATCTCGAAAGAAACCTCCATGAAGAAGTTCTTGAACCTACAAATGTCACACTTGAAGATGAACCTTGCGATTGTTAGCAGTGTGTGAGCTATGGCCTTTGACATGATAGTAATACTAAACGAGTTTTTTTTGTTTGGGAGCAATTTAATTCCCAATCAACTAACACACAAATTATAAATAGTGCGAAAGAACATCTTTGCCAGAATGTAGTGTATTACATGGCAATCGTTTCCATTGTTTACAACAATATAAGTGTGTTTCATCACGAATCCATTAAGGCGGATATTGTAGCTCAATCAATATTCGTCCTGTTGCTCTTATTAATCTATAAACATCATTTCCTCTGGCGCTACTCTTGGCAGTTAAGCCTACGTAAATAAGGGTCAAATCAACACAGACTACTAGGAATCAGCAATATGTGTCATTGCCGATCAAAGGTCAAACACGAATAAAATTCTCGGAACATCAGCTAGTATTGAATAGTGTTTCAAAAACTGTAAGAAAGTGCATTTTTCCTTTGTTTAATCCCCTCGGAGCGGTTGTCTATCACTCGTATAGACAACTGCTCCGCGGAAATTAGACGAATGAGAAATACACTTTATTACAGTTTTAGAAAGCCTAGTATTGAACGTACCGCTGCCAGAAAGTCATAGTGTGTGGGGCGTCCATAACAAGTCCAGGGACGATAGAGGGAAGAATGGGCATGCCCACTCTAGACAACACAGTGGTGAAGGGAGGCGTGCTCAGCGTCCAGCCCCAGTGCGGGTTCTGCAAATTTATATTGTAGAAATTCGTTGTACTTGTTATTCGCGCAGTTCATTAAGAATATGTGTTTTTTCATTCGATAATAATATTATACTTTCGTCTTTTCAACCCAAAATCAGGAACCTATTGTCGAAGTAATTGTCATCAACTGTTATGCGTGAGCTGAAACACAATTGCAATGTTCGCTTAGTCCGAACTGGGGAATGCCGATGACCAAGAATTTGAATTTCTACAGTTAGGAATTTCTGTGGGACCTTTGGCTCGCGACTCGAGTGGTTTCGGCAGAGTATATTTCTTCTGACTTACCCCGGCGGCATGAATAATCCCGATGGGACAAAGGTCTGCGTGGTGCGTGAAGGCGAAGTCGAACTTCTCCGCGCGAAGCTTGGCGATGAAATCCGCGTCGTTCACCATATCTGCAATAGGGTTTCTAATCTATTTTCTCTATTTTGTATCTATTTTGTCCGATTTCATTCAGCTTCATTTTATATTATCGTTTATAAAAAAATTATAAATATTTTATTGCGTTCACGCTAGAGATGGTAGTTTTCTGTGCGGGATCAGATCTGTTTCACGGAAGCCATACAACTTTGGTATATAGTGTCAGTGAAACATAACTGATTTAGCATACAAACTGCCATCCCTACTTCACTCCGATGCCTTCAAATACAGAAGACTTGAATACTCACTCTTGCAAGTCTCTCTGAACAGATTCCTGTACGACTTGGAGACATTCATAGCGACTGTGAATGTGGCAGGGCCGTAGACCCACCTGCAATGTCAGCTTATATGGATGAACTACATCTTCACCTTGTATAATAAATCCTATCTGAACTGTTATTCCTAGTGCGCGTCTCACACCTGGATGCCACCCTGGTCTCTCATTTTAAGTGCTATTTCGTCGTTGCGAAATATGTTTCAACTGCGAGATAAATAGACTAGAGCAACAGTTCAGTTGGGATGCATAATCAGCTTGCGCCAAAATTGTGAAATGAAGAATTCATTAGTAGTTTTTCATTCCTAGCGGTCGTCTCTCACTTCGCAGGGATGACCACTAGGAATGAAGTTAGACTGCTAGAAGGTCATCGGCTGTCAATAACGTCTCGATAATAGAACCATATTCATTAGATATCTAAAAAAATAATACTTACCCGTGTTGCGCCTCTTGATATGCCCGGAACGTCTCTTCGGTGCATCCGATAGTGCGAATCTCGCGGACCTCAACAAACATTTTATAATTATTTATCAACCACTATGATTGTCAATTGCAAAACAACAACAATAGCAACAGTAAGAACACCGCCTTCACACCAATTCCATACCTTTGGATGTGTAGATACCAATTTATCGCTCTTCGGGTTGATCCGCGGTCGAATAAGAACAACTTCATGGTCCTTTGCCAGTTCCTCGGCGAAGCGAATGTTGAAAACTACCTGAACATGGATTTTGGATGTCTTTATTGGAGATAAACGAGTCCCTCGGGTCATTCATCTATTATGATAAAAGACGAGGATGTTACGGACATTTGCGCCACTACGGTAAAATGAACAGACGCGCCATAATCATGTGGATTTCACCATTGTGACGCAAATGTCCATGGCGCGCGTGTCTGTCACCCTTGATTGGGAGATGATCGTCCGGAGGAGATCATCTCTTAAACTAGGGTGCTTTATTTTTTTTTGTAAGTATCAGGCATACTTTATTTTTGTGCGGGGAGACTGCGTATTATCATTTCACAATATGTTCATCATAGAAAATATGACCAATGAAACACAACTCTTCAATTGGGAGCAAAAATCAAGAGCGAAAATCATAAGCGCCACGAACCTCCTACATGAAATGCTAAATTTCGATTAATTTTCATTTTAATGTCGGATAATTGCTCTAACATTCATTTATTACCTGACTGTTGCTGAACGGAGCAAAGAACACGGCGATCTTGGCTGAGGAAACGATAGAAACGATTCCGAGAAGAAGTACCAAGAGTGTTCGCATTGTCTCAAATGGTCATAATGAGCAATGAATGGATGAACGGAAGGAATGCCTTGAACATTGGGATACAATGGTGGTTTGGATTCTTGAATCTTTCACCAATGCAGTGCAATTGCCAGTGGCGCATTTTAACACAAGAATCGCATAGAAAAATTACTACCGATCTGTTGGTGGATACTTCCGCTGGATAGTATTATCCAGAGCCAAACTGACATCCAGCGGAAGTATTCACCAGAAAATCTGTGGTATGTTTTCCGTGTTATGAATAAGGAAGAAGAAGGGAAGATTCGGACAAAATGGCGGTTGTTCACGTCAACTGACCACGATTGCTATACTGATTGTGAGAACTGCCTTATCAGCATTCTGTGGACACCCTTCATAGTCACACTCGCGAATTGTGCTTCAACTAAAAATCACACAAAGATAAGAGAGGATTAGAGTCATTGATAGGGAAATTCTCATCATTCATCTTCATTATTCTCTTCTGAGCAGTCCTGATAGTTTATTAGAGCGAAACTTCAAGGGAATTGAGGGAATTACAAGGGGAAGGGAATTGTTTTAGCTACAAATATTAATTTCACATTCATTTCACTGCACCGAGCGGTCGCCTCTTCGCATATTTGGATAGGGCTGAAAACGAAGAGAACTGATAAGGACTGTGCGATTTGGTGTTCTTTTTGTTACAACGTCGCACACAGCTTGTACCTAGAGGACCAGAGGACCACACTTGTGAACCACAGCGCGGAATTGTGACGTACTTATCAGCCTGCGCTCTGCATTCACGCAGCATATTTCCATTTACCAAATATCCAGTATACTCGTATTTTCAATCCCCAGTCTGTGATTTGATCTCCAGACGCATATCGGAATAATGTAATCTTCTTCTATGACTATTTCGAACAACTATTATTCTCTGATTCGAACCTGTGTCTTATTGTTCCTGCGAAACATACCATTGTGGTCAGTAATTGTCAATATCAGATAGAGGTCTCATTCTTTGCACAGTTCGTTAAAGATCAATGCCATGGTAAGCGCTCAAAAATTTTGATCTATGAAAATGCACACAATATATCTGAAAATGAGGAATGTGTAATTTTGGGCTCTTTCTGCGATAACGCCGCGTTCTTTATGTGATCAGCATGTGTCAAGCACTTGTGAACCAAAGCGCGGAACTATTTCGGACGCGCAGTCACAAAATCGTAGGTGACACTCTGGTCCCGCGTAATCACGCGTTCATAACCATGGCATCAGCGAACCACACAGGTGATAAGCAATGAATCTTTGGATTAGCTACAAAGTACATATTCTGATTTGCAGTAGATTTCCTTATCTGTTATGTTTCAGTGCTAATATATTTTTGAAGATCTTCTCTCGACAAGCGTATGCGTTGAGGGAGATTTAGAGTAGCAGTTGCTCGCAGCGGATGTGAGTTATTATTCCCATTATTTCCTACCCGCCGGACTTCGGGTCATCGAGACTCACAACATCCTCGGACTCGACGCTTGCAATGCATGTGGAGATTGTGGAAGCGCTCCTATTCGGGATAATCCATAAGAGAGAGTGAGGGAATTACATAGACTCAGGGAACAGAAGTTATTCATTATCCTGCCGGGAAGCGTTTCCTCAATTCCGCGGACGGGCTCTTTAAAGAAATTTTTAAAGAAATAATTCGTAAAAGGAATTGAGGCATCGGCCTCATATTCAACATATGTGCAGATCGAAACACATTCGAAAGTGATATTTGGAAGCAAAATACTTGGGCAATTGTCATGGTGAGGCAATTAATAATATGTTTCACTGCGCACTTATGGTTCCCGGAATTGTGTGTACACCTAATTCGAATCCGTTTCCCCCCGAAAATTTATGTAAACGATTTCAAATAAGCCCCTTTGTGGCTACGCCACTCATAATCTCTAATAAACTAACTGATCATCCACACATCACCATGACCCTTGACCCTTTGACTCTCATTAGCTATTCTATCTCCCGTTCATTCATCCACCTTCCCTAATCTCTTCCCCCCTGTTGTCCATTACATTTATTGTTCGGTATATAAGCCTGTTTGGCCCATTGTTGTCTCTTCTGTTCTCCCGTTGACCGGTCGTCGGATAAAGTTCTGCGGTCGTAATCGTCTCCCGTCTTCACCACACCTGCCACTGCTGCCGAAAGAGGAGCTGATGAGCAAGGGATTGTGGGTTTGAATCCTGGGTGAAGTGTCCCCAGTGTGTCTCTAATCGTCTTACAGGTCTTCTATTCCCTCCTCATTTGATAGTCGTCCCCATCGTCATCTGAGAGCCAATTCCCCTTATCATTTCAGCACTCAATGACATATAGTCATTGAGAAGCCTACCAATGTATTCATTACTGTAGTGTCTCTGAGTAGCATTGACTCAGTGTGTATTCATAGCGGTCATTGTTCATCATTCACTGTGATCACCCCTCTCATTCTCCCCGTGGAACTCCCATTTGAGCTCTTCACTCATTCACAAGACTCATCTGGAGAAAAGTTTCTACATGGTGCATCGAACACTCAACTGAATAGTTGAAGACAAACGAACCCGAAAGTCCCGCGTGGCAGGCAAAGTTCTTTTGGGTTACTGTATCATCCACACCAAAGATGTCACAAATGACGCATTCCATCACATTCGTCCAAACACTTCATTACACAACCGATCAATACAATGACATGCTCATTAGATTGAATTCCATGAGAACCCTCATATCTTCCACAACACAACAGCACACTTAGATGCTCAACACCATGGAAGAGCTCAGAAAAAACATCCACAAACTGAAACTCGTTCAGGACTTAAGGGAATCAATGAGATGTGGGAGCAACATCAATTACTTCTGGAATTTCCTCGAATTTCAAAGGAAACTACTCCTTGAAGACCGGCTCGCGGAGAACAGTCAAATCTCAGGACAATCCTCCCCCTCATCCATTCAGGAACCAGTCATTCCTCATTCGACCACTCCACCAATGGGTGACAGCGTCACTGAAACATGTGTTCATTCCGACAGACATACTGTACCTGATATCAGTCCAATCATTTCTACAGTACCCTCCATTCAAAATGAACCCACCGCCATCATCCCAGTCAACACCGTGGAATGCAATGAGCCCACCGCACGCTCCTCAATCAATAACGAGGAATACAATCTCTCCGACCGCTCTCATTCAATGCAATCCAATGACATGACTCCATCCATTCCCAAGGTCATTCCTAATGCAAATTTCAGGAAAAGTGCAATGACCAGAGATCACGTCATTCCGGAAGGGAGCCAATTCACGGATCATTCACATTACACCACATCTGAGGACATTGAAACCACTATGGAACCTACCGTACCACCCACCATGGAGCGTACGGTAACAGCCACAGTCAGATGTACCGAAAAATCGATCGATATTACATCACAGGATGACTCAATTCATTTCATGAGCATCAATACCGAGTTCCACGGCAATTCACTCTGTCAGACCGTGAAATACAAACCCAAGAAGGCCCCGGACAAATGGGTACACCATAATATGACCATTCCATACATGAGTCAAGCAATTAATACTGTCAAGTTCATTCACATGCTCAATATTGCAAAAGTCATCAAGACTTCCAGATACTCACATGGTCACACACTCATTTCATCTAATCATGATATCAGGACCAAACACAAAAAGCCACATGACAAGGTTATTCCCACAAACAGGATCATCTTCATTCCATCATACAGTCGCAGTTATTCCAACTCGACTACAAAGATCCGCTACAAATCACTCATTTCATTGTGGACACTCCTTAAAAAGCCACCCGACAAGTCATTCTCGTGGTCTGGCGGGAGGAGCATGGTCGATAATTCGCCATGCTACAACAATTCATCCACCCTAATCTTATTTATAGGTGCGATAACGAGTGACTACTGGAACGACTGTTTCTACATCCAAGATGCCTTTCCCTTTGTTGTCCCCTATTTCCCCCTGTTCTACTCAGTCCTCTGCCCATTGTCCCTTCTATGGTTTCCCTCATTTGGTCAGTCAGTTCTATCAATATAACATTAGGTGGCTGACCTCATTTCTCCCTCTCTCTGTCACTTCCTCCATGTCATGATAAGAGTCATACTACTGCAGCTCTTCAGTACTCTCAATAACTCATTCCATTCAATCCATGAGTTGCCATCCCATCCTGAGATGTATATCATCCATGCGATGCCTTTGACACCATGAGATGTTGTCGTTCTCCATATATGAGTTATCCATTTGCACCATGACTCTACCTCATATCATTCCATTTCACCAGGTGAGGGGGGAGTGTGGCGACGCCACTCATATAAACTAATGAACTGACCGATCATTCTTACATTACCATGTATTTTGACCCTTTGACCCTCATTATATATTCCGTCGTCCGTCCATTCTTCGTTCTTCCCCAATCTCTTCCCCTCTGTTGTCCCTCGTATTGGCTGTTAGCATAAAAGTCCCCTTCTCATTCGCTCGGTCCAACGTTACTCTGCCCGGTCGTCGGATAAATCTCTTCGGCCGTAATCGTCTTCCGTTTTCACCACACCTGCCACTGCTGCCGAAAGAGGAGCTGATGAGCAAGGGATTGTGGGTTTGAATCCTGGGAGAAGTATAGTCCCCAGTAGTGTCCCTTGTATTGTTTCAGGTCTTCCGTTCCCTCCTCATTTGATAGTCGACCCCTTCGTCATTTGAGAGCCAATCCCTCTTGGAGAAAAGTTTCTACATGTATGGCTACGCCACTCATAATCTCTAATAAACTAACTGATCATCCACACATTACCATGACCCTTGACCCTTTGACTCTCATTAGCTATTCTATCTCCCGTTCATTCATCCACCTTCCCTAATCTCTTTCCCCCTGTTGTGGTTCCGGCCGGTGCACCATGTAGAAACTTTTCTCCAGATGAGTCTTGTGAATGAGTGAAGAGCTCAAATGGGAGTTCCACGGGGAGAATGAGAGGGGTGATCACAGTGAATGATGAACAATGAGCGCTATGAATACACACTGAGTCAATGCTACTCAGCGGAGACACTACAGTAATGAATACATTGGTAGGCTTCTCAATGACTATATGTCATTGAGTGCTGAAATGATAAGGGGAATTGGCTCTCAGATGACGATGGGGACGACTATCAAATGAGGAGGGAATAGAAGACCTGTAAGACGATTAGAGACACACTGGGGACACTTCACCCAGGATTCAAACCCACAATCCCTTGCTCATCAGCTCCTCTTTCGGCAGCAGTGGCAGGTGTGGTGAAGACGGGAGACGATTACGACCGCAGAACTTTATCCGACGACCGGTCAACGGGAGAACAGAAGAGACAACAATGGGCCAAA
>JACMIF010004583.1:0-12074 GCA_014805445.1 Diplogasteroides magnus | reverse complement strand
TTCACTTCTCTCCATTCCCCCACTTTCTCGTCGTCAGAGCGGTCTACTCTGACAACGAGAGAGTATGGGAATGGAGAGAAGTGATCCCGAAAGTGCATGCAAATAAATCTCCCTTTGTGGCTCCAAAAAAAACAAAAAAAAACTACATCTTCATCATCGACCCGTCGGTAGTCGTACTAAAGAATGATCCCACCCTGTTCTTTCCGAATACTTTAACCATACCTCACTCTCTTTGCTGTCCTCCTTTATTGCTTTCCTACCACTTTCGGCTACCACAATGATCGCGACACTGACGAAAACCAGATTCCAAAAGGCTAAACATGAAAGATTTCTGAGATGCGCAAATGACTAATCTGACATTCTCCGTCAATTTCTGCGGATATATGCAGATAAACAGCGTGAAGCAAATGCAGTACTCCGATGAGTATATCCATGCCCTTAAATATCAGTATGGTTTATCATATCACAGACCATGATATTCTTTAGTGGTTCCAGTGCATCCGCATAAGAACGAATCAACTCTAACAGCGCCGCAAGATGAACCAAGAAGAGGAAAATATTCAAACCCGTGGCGTAGTTCTGTGAATACTTCTAACATAAAATGTTTCCATGAAATTGGGTCTTACCATGGCGTCGATTGAGTGTATACTCAAAGTGAAATAACCAACAAGAAAGGTTAGAGTGAAAATTGCCACAATGGTCTAAAATGGTAGAGATTAACAATAGAAGACATCGACCGAAATAGAAATACCTTGGCACTAAACAATCCACAGCAGAACGTTCTTCTTGAGGCCATTTTTCGAAGGACAGAATGAAATTGAGGAACAGCCGGGTAGGTGAAGAGGCCTTTGATACACGTGTCCTAAGATTGAGAAAAGAGTGTGCGAAGCAGAGAGAACGGGGGAACAAAGTGCAAGTGATTGATGAAATGAGGAGATAGGACTGCTCTTTACAATCCACCAGGAACACTTGCGGGTGATTCATTCAGACCAATGTGCGATGAAGTACATTACTATATAATATATAATAAAATCATAATTATGGTCACAAAAAGTCGCAAATATTTATGTAAGCATAGATATCACAGAAGCAAAAATTAGGACGTTCATTGGTTAAAATGGAATAAGAAGGCTACTGAAGAAGTTAATCACTAGGAGATCAACATAGAGAACAGTACTCTGCCGGTCGCTCATAGAGATCAATTTTAGGTGGAATCATGTTGATATCATTTTTTTCCTTATTATGCCAGACGATAACTCGATAATATTATAAAATACATATTCGAGGAACTTTAATCCTACCATTGCAACATAAAAAAGGAAATTCACTAAAATTACAAATTATCATGTTTGAAACATATTTGAATTGGGTCAATGTCAGAACCTGACTCCAATCAACGGTGCACTCTCCCTCCTCTCAGATACCGTACTACGAAAGGATGAACGGTGGCCGGTCTCAGGATTAGACACAATTGAAGGCCGCGGAAGCATAGGAACGCCTGAATTGTTGGGTTTCAATAACAATTTCGAAATGCTATTTGGTTGATGCATGGGTCTTTGTCACTTTACTTTTCAGTCAATATTTCTTCATACATTGATCGTGATCTCTAATCACTGTTACCATAGTATGCCCACATGAGTCACACTCCACAGGCGCATCCGCTCACGCCCCCTTTTCAAGGGACTCCGGCGCTATTTAGCAAACTTGGAAAATCCACGATTTTCGGTCCACATTTTTGGATTTTTGTCCGCTTTTTTCGTGGATTAGATATAGAATCCAACTATCAACTGATTCTTGTAGCTAATTGAACGGCCGTCACACCTGGGGGTATAGCGTTGGGTACCCCAATGACATTGTTTATGAAACCCTACTAAATTGGTAAATCACAGAAGTCCGAGCTACAGTAGTCCTGGGAAATCACACCACTCACCATGTAAAGCATGCATTTCCAGCAGCTGACTGGAGTCTCTGCTTGTGTGGTGGTGCATTTTACTGGAACGGGTTCGGGGAGGAGAATAGGCGGAACCTGGAAATTATCGGATCGGTAAATTGTCTCTAAAGCACAAAGGTTGGTGTTATTCATTGTTTCCACTTACCGGTTGTTTTTCCTCTTGAACAGATCGCACTGATGGTAGTGCGCATTAGATCGCGATATCTGAACAATTCAATAATATGATAATGAAAAAGCTTATTTTTTTAATCATAAACTATGCCAGTTGTGAAATATACTAACCTCCTGGACACCACGCAATACAAGATAAAGTTGAGCGAAGCGTTGAGGAATACCAGCTGTAATTAATTTTCCTTTTTGCGACTTGATAGGAATTGTTCTTGCAAAATTGAAGAATCTAATCCATACTGAATAAACCCAAACATCGAAGCATAATTGCTGATCTCAAAGCCATGTTTTTCAACTATTAGACCACTTCGTGAAACATAATCTGACCTGTTGTGACACACATGCATACAGAATAGCGTATGGATGATACTGTCCCAAATGAGAGAAAAGAAGTCGAGCGGGGGCCTGTGATATCTTTGTTCGTTCATTCAACTTTCTTCCAGTATCATATCATTATGCATACCTACCGTCAGGCTACTGAACGGATATTTCAAGCACTCGCAATATCTCGTATGTTGCTTGATCATTTTCTAGCCCAAGTATTCATTTTATTTCCGAACAACCCAGATCTCTAATACGTGTTCACTGTTTCAGAAAATAAGAGCAGTGAATGAAGCATATACTCCTCTGTGATCTTTTAAATAATGCATCTTTTCTGTACTAAATGAAACTAATCCTCACTTGTGATCCCAGACAGATCAATAACACGATGACAACAGCAAATAACATTGCATTGGCTGTCGCTCGAGAAGTTGGCTGTTCTTCCTGAAAAAATGCTATAATAAATTAGGACAAAATATATAGGTGTACCGACGTGGTGTGAAATGTGAAAATTCCATCAAATGGACCACAAAATTCTCACTATATCTCATATTATGTATCGATCGAATTAACTAGTCGTGCACAATGTAAACTCTATGGCTCAAAATGCATAATTCGTACCTTAACTAATGCGCCCTCCTTCCTTCTCGAGTCCTCATCAGCCACTCTCTTCAGTGTGAGAATTAGTTTGGAATTGAGGAGAAGAAGAAGACAAATGGGAAGAATGTTGAAGGCGAGGAGGGAGAGGGAGTCCATCATACGGTAATAGTACTGAATGGATACGGTAGGATACGGTAGGAAACGGTAAATGCATCGTTGGAGATTATATCACGGATGAAACAGAAATCTAACCTTGTAGTGTAAGCTGTTATTTCAGGTTTTTTTTTGTTGGTTTGATTTTGGACAATTTACTTATGTTTCACTGGGTTGTGATAAGTCCTGCATTCCTAACTTTAAATGTTCCTGTGGGATAATTTTGGAGATTAGCAAATATAGACAGTACTCGAACTAACGATGGCATACCGACTATTAGTAGGTATTTCAATTCATGGAAATTTAAAAAAAAATTTTTTTTCTTTTTTTTTCATTTAAATTTTTTTTTCTTTTTTTTCATTTAAAAGAAAACGTTGTGAGCCAGAGAGTCAATTAGTATGAAAATATAGTACATAAATTGAACAGGGTAAGCAGTGTAATAAACAATTGAACCGTAACGTACACATTTAATTTTGTCTATTGTTCCATCACGGCACAATTATACCTAACCACCTGTAGTCCCTCACTGCCACTCATGTAGATGGAGTGCATAGTAGTGCCGCTGTGACTATCCACACATGCATGGATCCTCAACTTGCTGTGTTTAGAGAAGGCGGGAAAATTTGAATCTGAATCTCGGAACTTCGAAACATCATCGATACCTGTAGCACAATGGCCATTGAAGCGAGCATGCGAGAGAGATGAGGATGCTGGAAATAATTTTATTTAATCATTTGAATGGCTTACGCAGAACCCATTAGGACTTAATATCAAAAACCCCCTTTTTAAGTATGCGATGAAACATATTTAAAAATCGTGTAAACTCAATATTCTGAATTTCTGCATTCTGTGCGCTCTTACGCTTGAAGTATTTCGTAAATGATATACAACACAGCGAGAAGTAAATTATCAAATCCACGCCTCCAAGACGTACAGTAGCATTGATTAGTAAAGGACAGAAATATACCGTACTCACCTCCCCACCACGGCCATTCTACTCGCCCTTTCGGTGCAGATACGATGAGCCCGCAATGGCCACACAACATACACGAATCGCTCCACGTTAAAGGCCAGAACAATTCTGTCAATTACCAAATTGCACCCTACACCATCATGATTACGGTAGCTTACAATATCGAACTCTTATAGAAAGTGGAAGCCAGCATCCGAATGTAGAGGGCCGAATGAGCGTAGATTCTGTTGGGAGGATTACAGTAGGCGACTTTCATCAAACGACAGAATAACCTATTTAGAAGGGGTGAAAGTGCAACTGCTGGCACTCCGAGTGGAGAGGTTTCTAATACGGCGAAGAGAAGAAAGAGGGAATCACAGATTGCGAGAGCCACCAGGAGATTCCTGCAAGGTTCGAATATGTTTCACAGATTAGTTAAAATTTAGTAAGCAGTCAAAAATTGATCTGTCCAGGGGATTTCAGTGCTTACATTTATCAATGTCAATCTACGGGAGCATTGACTTCGCTTTTTTATTTATGAAGTTCTATCGCATTTCAGTAGCCGTCGACATGACATTATTGCATTATGTTTCCAAAAAAGACAGAAGTTACAGAGTAATTCTCCCCACACTCATTCCTCTATTTCCCAAAAGACAGAATTCCCCCTCACCACGATGGCATCCTCCTGGCTGCTCTATTCGTTGTCAACACAGCTGCATTACACGCATTGCATGTCAATCCGAGAAGGGCAATGACAGGCAGGGCGACTGAATTCGTGAACCACGCAATGGAGGCGTGTTCCTGAAGGGAAGATAGGGTTACGGTAGCAGATTATGGATACAGTAGTTTAAATTTGATGAGATATGTTTCAGAAAGCGCATAAACTGC
This sequence comes from Diplogasteroides magnus, assembly GCA_014805445.1. NCBI lineage: Eukaryota > Metazoa > Nematoda > Chromadorea > Rhabditida > Diplogasteroididae > Diplogasteroides > Diplogasteroides magnus. The sequence continues at coordinate 7,041 of JACMIF010004583.1, read as the reverse complement.
ATAACAGTTGCTATCAACTAGTAAATAGTCCGTGACCTGAAGTTGGTAATAAAAAAGAGAACTTGAAACAATTGGAGGTTAAATGGCGTCCTATTCGACGCTAATTTTAAAGCTTCGATTTCGAATTTTCTGCAACTTTCTCTCCTCTTGTGATAAAAGAAAGGGCAGTTAAATTTATGTTTCACGGCAGGAGTAAGTGGAAAATAATGTTGCATTGATCAATATGATGCATTTATGTCGTGCAATGGAAAATATTAGGTTGGCCCACAAGTTCTGTCCTATATTCTTTTTACATCGATTATCACGGCCTGATATTAGCCGTTCACCTTAATTATCGTAGATTCCCCATACAAGACCTCACTAGCTGCCACCAACACCAGCCTCTTTCGCAATAACGCGCCGCGGCGCGCTTTTTCCCCTCTTCGGGACATCTAGATTCGCCCTGGCTCGGGCAAAAGAGCTACCTCGATGGTCTCAACGGTAAATTGTAACCAGCCAGACGGCTGATAACAATGATTTTTTTCTTTGCTCAATTCGCAATATTCGCGGAGTTACAGTGGACATAGTGGTGGAAAAAACCGAAAACTTTTCTGCGTGCAGCTTGGACCTCGTGCATCTCCCAGTTGGCGGGTAATAGTAGGAGCATTAATACAACGATAGATGGATAATTTAGGGCTTGAAATATGGCCACAGTGTTCAAGAATGTTGTTTTTGGACCCATACCGGTATGATTTTTTTGGCAAAAACATTAATAACATACCCCGTTTAGATTTTTCCGGGCTCCCCAAACAAAGTTTTAACTCTCCTACTATTCCCCGCCAACTGGGAGAAGCACGAGCTCCTAGCTGCACGCAGAAAAGTTTTCAGTTTTTTCCACTATTTCCACTGTAACTCCGCGAATATTGCGAATTGAGCAAAGAAAAAAATCATTGTTATCAGCCGTCTGGCTGCCTACAATATACCGTTGAGATCTTCGAGGTTGCTCTTTTGCCCGAGCCAGGGCGAATCTAAATGTTCCGAAGAGGAGAAAAAGCGCGCGAAAAGACCAATTTCGAAAAAGCGCGCCGCGGCGCGTTATTGCGAAAGAGGCTGGTGATGGTGGCAGCTAGTGAGGTCTTGTGTGGGGAGTCTATGATAATTACGGTGAACGGCTAATATCAGGCCGTGGGAAGATAATCGATGTGAAAAGAATATAGGACAGAACTTGTGGGCCAACCTAATACAATAATAATTCCAAACCTGCGGATGATTCGCCAGTGACGAGAAGTTGCATAGAGGCAAGACGTCTTCGTATGCGGTCATCGGAATCCGGAAATCGATAATCCAGATCCGTATATTCGGTTCTTATTTCGCGGTCACGATTTGGCCGAAAAAGCGTCTCACGAAATCGATGGTCACTGCTGCGAGCGTCTGTTTGTGGTGTGTATTCAGTTTGGAGGAAGAGATGGAAGAGATTACGGTAGATGAGGAGAGTGCCTGAGAATCAGGGAATCGGGAAAAAAGAACGGTACTTTGAGAGAGACCCTGACAGTCAGGGTAATGGTGAGTGGAGTGAGAGTATGGGGGAAGTCCAACTTCCACTGTGTATTTGCACAGTCCGTGCGGATTGGTCAGTGAACAGACGAGAGAGTATGTGAATAGAAGAGAGCACAGAGATAGAAAGAGAGGAGAGAGTGTGTGAATAGAACAGACGCAGAGTGGAAAAGACATTTCCCCCGATGGAGATGAATGTCCAAATTTAGACGATGACGGACCCTCTTTTGATGTCACGGAAACCACGACTGGGGGGAAGATGTCGAGACTAATACAAAAAGAGGGAAGAATCATTGGCGAGACAGCAGTGATATTTTATCCTCCCTCATTGTCAATAGTGCATTGCTCTGTCTTGTTTGAATGTCATCCTTTGCAACCTTGTGGGAGTGATACCTATTTGACTGTTTTGTTTCCGTCTAACTAAATTGTTGTATAATGAAACAATCGAGGAGCGGAAGGAGAATCGAGGATTATTTTCAGGCAAGGTGAAACACAAATCTATCTGGTAAGAGGAATTGAATAAAAATAATGCAATAAATGTTCCACAGTGTTCCTTATCCAGAAATTTGTTCTAGTGGATGAAAGAACCGGATGAATGACAGCAGTGCCATGGATATTTAGGATAGTGTTGATAAGATATTCGTATATTTCATCATTACAGCTGCGTTGCCATTCACCCTAATTGACCACTTAAGAGTATATTTATTCCAAAACCGGAATCCTCAACATAATGATGTGGGAATGTAGAAAATATTAAGTAGACGGTCGTCACTCCAATCCACCTGCTTAGGGGAGTATGTGTGCCTAGATGGGAGAATCGTTACAAATGGACAGTATGCTGCAATACTTTCGATTTCAAACATTTCGGCGTGAATCCTTCTTCAATTACTAAATAATGAACTAGTACTTTAACGCCTTGTCAATTGCTGTGATAATTAACAATCATTTGTAAACCCCGATCCAATTGATTTCCTATGTGAGTAAGTGAAAAAGTGGGAATGGTCACAAGTACGTATTCTCTGTAAACACTCTTCACACTATTGCAACACTCGCATTTCAAGAATTGAGAGAGGAAACCCCCAGTCATTCCATCCTCATTCCTCACTACTGAGTTGTTGTCTCTCAGTTGGTAGAAGCAACAACTCAGAAGTGAAAAATAACCAGATCCAGTCAGTTCTATGATCACCCTGTCCAGCGTCATCAGTACAAATAGACTTGTATGATACGTACTTCCTTGAGACGTTAGTTGGGCATTTTGACTTGGAAGTTTTCCAGTTGTGAACATTTCCCAACAAACAAATATGTTTCAAGATTGCTATTAAGAGTGATCAAGAGATGTTCTGCCATAACATGCCGAAATTTTTCTCAAAATCTCATAATCCCAATGTCGATGTTAGAACAGCAAATACTTTTTGAAAATTCACCTTTATTGCACATCTGCTACATGCGCTGTGGCACAAGCTCGACTTGTTAATGAGAAAATTGACCTTATTTTCGAAGAGATATCGGTCTGAATAAAGGAAATGTGGGACTCCCATTATGACTGTGACTCCCGTTACATCTCATTCAATCCACTCTGGAATTCCCGGGAGCGCCCCCAATTGCGACACCCTAATAAGAAGTCAATCATGTGATTAATATCAGTTTAATAATAAAGCTTAACCTCTCTCTAAATTCAAACGCATCTTACCTGCATTTTGTGACTCCGCTCACTAATTGAGTTTTTGTCCCGGCAGCTCAGGACTTATTTATTGGGCCCTCAGGCATCCACAATTAATCAATATCACACAGAGGAGAGACGGCGCGAAGCTGAAAGAGAAGCAAATGTATATTAGCGCCACAATAGTAAATCGATCATGAATCGACTGGCGAAGATCAGAATACTATCGCAACGTAAAATACCAAAGATACTATAATTTGTAGCAATAAGAGTGGGAGAGCTATAATTCAATACTCAAAATCCCCCCGAAACCCTATTCCGTGGCTCTGCACATCGCTATGGAAACCGTGCAACATTTTCGAATGGCAACACTCCCATTTCAATGAATTCACACCCGTATTTCCTCAATTCCTTGCATATTTCCACCCCAAATACTCTTCTGCCGCCTTTTTCTCCAGGTATTTATTTGTAGATAGATACTATAAGCGACATGGCGTGAAACCACCAATGCAGAACTTGTGCATATATTTTCACAATTCATTGTCAGATTTGCATGTCGAACAAGCCTTTCGATACGCTTGCTAGATTCATGTCATACATATGTTGTCACGTTTTTATGTGATGTGAGTACGACCCTAAGGAGAAGTTCACTAAAATACTAAAATTCCTTACATATAGACATGTAGTACCTTATATAGTAAACAAGTGCATTTGCTTAGCACTACGTACTAAAGTGATGCACAAACGTCTGTCCCGCCTTACTTGCCCAGTGTAAAAATAGAGTGCATGGCTTGTGAGCAAATTCGGCCCATCGGCTCGTAATCCCCTCATGTCGATTGAGAGGGAAACAATGAAGCCAAAATAGTGAGATAGCATGTGACTGTCAAAAAAGGTCTTATCAGTGAAGCAAAAATGTGAAGCAAAGGAGCCTTATTCCTGCTTGACTGATTGATGATGACTCACAGCCTCCGATTCCAAGTTTCACAGGGAATCAGATTTTCGAATATGCTTGTTCTAATGTTCTACCTATGTATCTATATAAGCCAACGATGAAAAAAAACCCTGTCAATTTCGCGCTTTGGCAGATTCATTCTGCCGCTATGCGATGTTTTCAATTTCATAATTGCCGCGTAGTGGCAGTATGAATCTGCCAAATTACGATAGTATCACATACATTTCTGTGCGTAGAGTTCCACAGCCTCTTTGTCAGCGATTGCTTTGCATGACAGGCGACAAGCTCCGTTACTTTCATTAGCTTTGCTCTGATCGCTTTCTTTTTTCCATTTTCTCCTTATCACTTCTATCCCGCCATCAAAATGGAAGAGGACACTCTCGCATAATAAAATTTATGCTGACTTTAAGACAAAAATCGCACACTTAATTTGCTACTGCTCAATACATTACATTACGTTCGTGAAAGAATACTCGCTCGTGATAGATGTGATGAATATATTCTTTTATGATTACAATTTTCCAATTACAGGTATCATAACATAAGGCGTGTGTAGCCCTGAGAAAGGAAGATGGGACGAAAAGGAAACGGAAGCTTAAAGAAGGAAGATGATTCAGAAGAGGATAAGCCTACCTCCTCCTCGGCGCAGCCTCCAGGAGATCATCCAGGCAAAAAAGGTACCAATATTCCTATGTCGTCCTTCAACTGCTTCGTGGATTGCGTCTTAAAGGAGCCACAAAGGGAGATTTATTTGTATGCACTTTCGGGTTCACTTCTCTCCATTCCCCCACTTTCTCGTCGTCAGAGCGGTCTACTCTGACAACGAGAGAGTAAGGGAATTGGAAAGAAGTGATCCCGAAAGTGCATGCAAATAAATCTCCCTTTGTGGCTCCTTTAAACAATCAAAATCGACATATTGTAATGGATTTCCAAACATATTCAGGCCTTGGGAAGCGGACATCTCGATTGAAAACACACAAGGCTTATTGTATGGTTCGCAGTATGACTACTTTATCAGTTTCGTTTCACAGTTCCAACAAAAAGAAAGTGACTTTGTATTCATTGGGCTGTCAAACATAACCCATCATGTAGTCAAATTGCCCACCATAATTTCGAAAGAAAACGGAAAAATGACTTACTGTCTTCAGCGTCGGCGTAGGTCGATACGAAAGCCAAGATGATCACGGCAAGAGTCGTCACCGTAACGGGGAAATGCATATTTGCCAATGGTGCGTTTGCTTATCTTGGCACGCTTTTATACCTATGATGAGAGGGGCCGTTCCTACTATCAAGGAAGGCTTTCCGCTCTCTTTCTTTAGTGTACTCTAGGTAAATAAGTAAATACTCTGCTCGCACCATGATTCACTCCTCCTGAACTATCCTTTCTAACAGTTTAGAAACGATCACTAAGAAGAGACGGAAAGAGAGCAGACATTCCGACCCCGATGGTCCCAGAAGTTCTCTGTAGTCAATTGCGGCATTTACTCTGTTTGTGACCACTCACTCAGATCACTCAAATGCCAAGGAACGCGTACACAATTTCGAAACTCTTCCCTTCTTCTTCTCCTTCTCTTTTTCTCTCCAATCTTCCGACTTCTTTTTCCAGAAAGCGGCGCAGATACTTTTGTGTTGCGGTCGGGAATCACAAGATCAAAATACAGGCAGTGCTATGTTTTACGAAACGATAGAAAGCTTACAATTAGGTTCTACACAAGATAGACTACTTCACCTGGGAAATACGACAAATTTTGAAATATTATAATAGTAACGTTTTTTTTCGAAAAAAATACATTCTAAGCACATAGCCGCTAACAGAGATAACGAGACAGCGGAGCAAACGACGTAATCACTAGGGTTTCTAAATCGGTATTCAAATTCATTTCTGATTCTTCCATTCTCCGCGGAGCTGCTGTCTATCGCTCGCAGAGTCAACGGCTCCGCGGAGAATGTAAGGATTAGAAATGAATTTGAATACCGATTTATAAACCCTAGTAATCACTCTATTGACTCGTCTATTCGCGCATACATGCCGTATTCATTTTGAATTCTAAGATTCAATTCTGATCATACTGTGCTCAATCATTCGGGTGAAGGACATTTGCGCCGTAATGGTGAAGTGGACCGATGCTCCATTGCTGTTGTCATTATCACGGCGCAGTAGTCTATTTCACTAGTATGGCGCAATGGCTAAGGAGCTCTTGTCTTCCACCGCAATTCATTCGCCTTCGGAGAAGACTTCTTTCTTCAAATTCAAAAGATATTTATAGGTTTGACATCCCTTAGTTTGTGATGTGTTTGTGACGGACCACTCAGATGCCAACGATCGCGCACACAAGATACACAATTGCGAAACTCTTCTCTTCTTCTTCTCCTTCTCGTTTTCTCTCTCATGTTCCGACTTCTTTTCCGCAAAGCGGCGCAAATACTTTTGAGCTATCACGTTCGGGAATCGCACCCTTACTCCTACGCACCGTGACTAATCGTGAATCACAAGAGTCAAATAGTGCTCACACGAAAAGGAACGGCCAATATTGGCAGTGTGAAAATGTCCTTCCCCCTCCGTCATTTTGAAACTGCCATATGTGACAGCTAAACAGATGTTAATATTGACAGTTTTAACTGTCATTGCGTTGCAGTTTAAAAATGAATGGGGTGATGGAAGTATTTGCCCGAGGAATAACTCAGCACTAGATACATAGGATCTTCTAATTACCTTATGTATAGACTCCCGTTTGGTCTGTCTGTCTGGATGGATGGATGGATGTCTGTCTGTCCGTGACAGTGTGTGTGTTGTGGTAAACCCCTTCAAAATGGTCCTAGCGGCTCAAACCAAAAACCATTGAACACTACTCGGCGAGACAAGTTCAAAAACATGTTCGAACAAGTTCTAACATGT
>JACMIF010004582.1:0-12076 GCA_014805445.1 Diplogasteroides magnus | reverse complement strand
TGTCTTTCGACTCTTTAAATGTTGATATTCTCCTTATTCGTTTTTCACAGTATTTTTGCAATTCTCTTGTTTTAGGGGTTTTAAACACTTTTTTCGTGTTCAATAGTCAAAGTAGGGGTACAATAGTCAAAATGTCCGGCGGTGATAATCAAAACAGGGGTACAATAGTCAAAATGTCCGGCTGTAGTCAAAGTAGACCCCTCCCACCTCTCTGCTACTGCTGTCATACATTAAAAGCATACAAAACGTCTTCTTTCGGCCCAGGGCGGCAACAGTCAGATAGATCAGAAGAGGCTGCACAGCAGCAAAGGAATGACATATTGTAAATACCAACTTTTTTTGCTCAGACCAGACAAAGCTTGAAATCCCAGGAAGCATCTTTGGTTGTTTGTTGAATTAACAGTTGAAGTCTATGTCAAAATCGACTATTGTAAGTCACTGAAGTCACAAGTACTGACCTTGAAGCATATGCCAGGCATGAAAAACCGTGACCGAGTCTTCCGAAGACCACTTGCCCAAAAAGAAACACTCTTTATCAGAAATCCGGGGAGCGCACCGAATGAACGTGTTCACGTTCACTCCGCATTCCATCTGCCTACTCTAATTGTATGCTTTATTGTACGTATGTCTACTATAATTGCCAAACGCAACTGTCACCTATTGAGCAAAGCAAGACTCTCAAATCATAAGTACTGACTGTGAAACACAAGATAAACATGAGATACCGCAATGCAGTCAATGAAAGGGCAGTACGCACCTTCTTTTGACCCCGCGCGAGAACAAGGACTGATCGCATGTTTTTTTTTCCAATTGCTACTTAAAGCTGAATACTCGAACATGTATTTATGAGGAAAAGCATAAAAACCATAGTGCTCGATCCAGAACTCCAACGAGCAGTTAGATCAAAATATGAAAACAAAAGAAAAGCGTTTTTTCCCTTATTTTTGCCCGGGCAGACAAAGCTGGAATACCCGGGAAGCATATTTTACAATTTTATTGAATTACTGTACATGGTGCGCAACAGAAATTGACCATTGTAAGTATCCGAAGGCATAAGTACTGACTGTGAAACATAAGAAAGAGATGCGAAATAACAGTACACTCGATCGAAGATGACTTGCCCAAAGTGCGCCAACACTGAAAGGCATCAAAAGGTGTGCGAAGCAGCCATGGAAGGGCACTTCGAACCTCTACTTCGAATGTCTGTGTGTCCGTTTTGGCGGAGCGAAGATTCTTAAAGGGCTCTAGACTCGAATCGGGCAAAGGAACTCTACTACTTTACCATGCCTCTCACAATAACGGTAAAATCTGCTTCTCTCATTCGCCTAATCTCTATTAAAAGGTCGACTGGAGAAGACGATCGATAAGGAATTTGGTGAAAGACAAAGGAATTTTTATCGCTTAAAAGAACAATTAAAGAGGAGGCTCCAGATTATGCATTCCTTTTTGTGAAACTATTTCCACTGACGTTGAAACGTAGGATGAAAACCCACGGCCATATCGAACCAGGATGTCATCAAGTTGGTGAATATGCAACGGAATGGATCTATTGTATGGTCGAAAGTGAATGAGACGGTACGGACGAACAACCACATGCATAATATCACACTCAGTCAGTGACACACTGAGTCAGTCGTCATGGCCCAGTCCGTTCCTCCCGGTGACATCCAGACCCAGCCCGGCACCAAGATCGTCTTCAACGCCCCATACGACGACAAGCACACCTACCACATCAAGGTCACCAACTCGCCGTATTGGATGGGCTTTCAAGACCACCAACATGAAGAGGCTCGGAGTGGACCCTGCATCTGGAGTGCTCGACCCCAAGGAGGCCGTTCTCGTCGCCGTCTCCTGTGACGCCTTCGCCTTCGGACAGGAGGATACCAACAACGACCGTATCCGTATCACCATCGAGTGGACCAACACCCCTGATGGAGCTGCCAAGCAGTTCCGCCGCGAGTGGTTCCAGGGAGACGGTATGGTCCGCAGGAAGAACCTCCCCATCGAGTACAACCCTTGAAGAGTGAGAATAGTGATACCCTCAATAAAGAACACCTCTAAAAATATAAAAATTGTACATATGACTCAAAGCCTAGAATAATCGCACGTATGCAACAGAACGGGCATAAAGGGCACTCGAAAGGAAGTGACTAATGGTATTTGGGCTTACAGAGGAGATTGATAACAATAAATCTATGTGACATTGTCAATTCTATCAAATCTAGATCAAAGGTCGCCGAATTCTGAGGTCAAGCCAAGTGATGACGAGATACTGACTAATTGGTAGTCGATCAGTGAATCCATTCGAACATCCAATGGTCAGTTATTGCGACCGTATAGCCCATCATACGCAGGGTCAGCATGGGTGTCTATTTATAATACTATCACTGTGGAGTTTTCCTCCATGATACCATAGGAAAGTTCGCTTTTTAACAGAAATCTCTAGAACATGAGTGGGTTTGAGGCTTCAATTTTCACACAGCGTCTTATTCACTCAGCCAATGGGATGGACATTTACAATGATTATCAGAAAATTAATGTGTTTCGCGTTCAATATTCTGGTTTCCAGAATGTTGAACGAGAAACTTTTTTTCTTCTTCAAAAACATTTGTTGAATTTTTATAATTCACCGAAAAAACCGATGTGTGATTAAAACGATAACGTTGTCATTCTTCTTTACATGTTGCATGAAACATAACTGAGCGTATAACGAAAATTGGGTCAGATGCTGTTGATTTCGTATGTGTTTCAACAGCTCCTTATATTTTTCATTTTCGGTTTCGAACAATAACGTCCTCTGCAGCACTTCAAAAATATTTTTAAAAAACCAGTCCCATTCCTCCCACCACCCCGTCTCGAAATAGAATTGTTCTCAGTGGCTTAACAACAAGATGAGGAGCGCCTAGATCAAGGATTCAATGCCCAGTCAATTTCATCAGGAGGACTCGCAACAGCGAAGAAATACGATTGGACAATTTTTGAGAAATGGCATTTCGGTAAGACACTCTGCGGTCTCTAATTATGGTGCCTATTTCAAGGATCATCACTAGAAGAAACATTGTACTTTCGTTTACGAGCTTTGATGTTGTCCGGGTACCATGATTTTGCTCGACTTTTGTAGTGCAAAGCCATGATATCCGGACGAAACGATTTGAGAACGAATGCGAACGACGGGGGGAAAAAGTCTGGACAATTGCGCTATATTGGTGATATGGTCACTTGAGCCGTGATAGATGGCTCACCGTCATGGCCCAAATGTCCGCTATTCACGGACCGGAAAGCTCTTGTCCTCCTCCCCAAGAAACAACTTTTCGGGAGAGCAATTAAAGGGAAATTAATGCGTCGTTCTTTAACAACCACCAATCCGGAGAGATTTGGGAAATGGGACAGCGTCATATAATAGCAAACATGATGGACTAATATGTGTTTCCTGCACATTTCTTCGAATATAATTTACGAGTGTCTAGATCAGTGGAATATGTTTCAGGTACAGATTATAACTTCTCTAACAACCTTGTAGATAATGGGAATGGCTATGGCGGTTGAAAATATTGAAATTGCAAATATTACATCAGCAACCACAAGAATTTTGGGCTCTGTTGTAGTATATTGGTATTTAAAAAGTAGATTGGTGCAAAAAACAGATTGGTGCAAATAAGATGGAAATCTTTCACAAAAAACAGATTGGTGCAAAAATTATATTTTAAATGTCATCATTAAAATTCATTTTTATAACTCTTTTATGCACGTGCAGTCGCTTGTAGGCGAATATGACGAACGCCATGGATATTTGCGCTATAATGTCGAAATAGACACTTGCGCCGTTACAATGACAACGACTGTGGTGCATCTTTCCTTTTCACCATTATGGCGCTCTTGTCATCGTTGCTACCAAGCAACGATTGAGTTGCACTTTTTTCGACCTGTGCACTGTACTCGTACTCCCCACCTCCATTTTGTTTGTCATTGTGGTATTCTAATCTCACGCATTTCCAATGGCAGCCTTTGTTCTGTTCATGATATGTGCGTTTCTGTTCGTCAATATTGTTCTACAAATCGTTTGGGTTGGGAGAGATCACGAGGTCAATACGAACTATACACTGACTTTCAGGTAAGGGCATATATTTATTTATGTTTTCTAAGATGTTCCTCCTTAAGCTCGGATTGCCTTAATAGCTGCTATAGATTTACAGAGTTTATGAATCTCACTGCGAACTGCGGGTTAGCCCGTACAATGCTTGCTTAGCACACACATATCTATTGCAGTAGTGATCCTTACCCTCCAGTCGATGCGCACGGGATTCTGATGAGAACAGCTGAACGTGAATACGAGGCTTATAAGTACGATTTAATAGCAGATGTAGTACTTATGCCGTTGGTGTTATTATTAGCGGAACTACCATTTCGTTTTATGGACGCTCTTTTTACTCTTATTTGTTCGTTAGGTATTGCCATAAGTGAACTTATTAGGATGATCAGTTTTGTTTTTTTATGCACCAATCTGTTTTTTATGCACCAATCTACTTTTTTTGCGCCAATCTACTTTTTAAATACCAATCTACTACAACAGAGCCGAATTTTGTCAAGTTATACATTGAATCAGTCATATTGCATGTCTCTAGAAGACCGTATAATTTGTGTGACAGCGTAGCTGATAATTCGAGCCACCATTTGGGACGAAAATATGAGAATAAATCACACGAACAAACCCTGAACTAATTTGAGAGAAAAATTCAATAAGAATTATTCCTCGCAATCTCCCATATCAAATTCGAATCTCTCAAGGTCTATTTTGTTGCGAAAATACAAGTCATGAAAAATAGGTGTGAAAAATAGAAAAATAGAAGTCTATAGGAAATTGTTGAAACACGATCTTATATTTCAGGAATGTTTCCAAATGTCAGAACGAGACTGGAATAAGTTTCAGGGCGTACGTAGAAGTCCACAGAAATAACCAGAAACGATGTCAATCTGACTTTATCGAGAGAAAAAATAATACTTCAGAAATATGGCCAAAACATGTACATTCAGATATCAGAAAATCCATGAGTGAGACTTACATGAACTACTGATGGCTTGCGTGGCCAGTGCCTGTGAATGCCTTCAAGAAAAATGAGATGGGTGAAATAGGTTTCAGGGACAAAACAAAGGCCTCCCGAAATATTGGACAAGAATGCTCGAACCGGATCTATCAGATACTATTTACATGCTACCAATGCAAGACAACAGAAATAAACGGTAAAACACAATCGGAATGGAACGGCGGAATTTTCTGTTTTCATTTTCGTAAGAAAAAAACAATGCTTAGGCAGCAATTACTCATCGTATACTGACGATTAAATACATACATCGGTGAGATATGACCACAAAAATAAGAAAAACGCTAGAAAAGTCAACGGCGTCGGATAGCTGATTAGGCACTGCATAATGAATAGATAACGAATTTCATTTTGCAATATAAAGATAATGTTACGTCGGCAATAAGTAAGACCGGAATATATTGGGTATTTCGCGACCGCCAGTGACCGGGGAAGAGAATGAATGAACAGAAGGAACAGGTTGTAAAGAAATCAACACCCAAGCACTGGGATATTAGGGGATCTATCTTCATTTTGAAAGGTTCTGGCCTATCGGACTTATCCTGACTTCACTAATAACTGTACAGGTTGTAAAATAATGAACACCCAAGTAGTTGGGATATAAGGGGTCAAGGTTCGTTTGGAATAAATCTAGTTGACGCTTATAAGTTTCTTCGAGAATTTCGACGCAAAGGTATTATTGTGGTAAACGGAGTTGAAAGTCAGCCTCTATATGTTGACTGTGAAACCTATTCAAAAACATGGCTAATGGTCAGAGAAACGACGAAATAGCACGCAAATTTGAGAGTGCACAGTCGTAAGCCAGATGGAGTGTGTGCACCCGGTATATCAAGTTCGTTTTCCACAATAATGCATTTCACCAATACGACGCAATGTTACGGGATCGGTCGAATAAGTTTCAGGGAGAGACTATAAGTTCTGCGATAAACTTTGTGATAATGTGACGAGTTCCTGTTGGTCGGTGAAAATAATGATGCAGTAATTATTGTGTCAGCAACCAATGGAATATCCACGTCTCCAGAATATATCACATCCACACTCAGTCTCGGAATGGAATCCTCCTCTACAGGGACTAGCCAACAAGAGTAGTGTGTTCTTTAAGGAGAATGTAATAAGTTTCAGGGAGTAGATATATGCATACAGAAATGGTTTCGGTTGATTGCACACCAGTATCTGAGAAAGAAAATGAAAATACAACTTCAGAAAAGGCCTAAGATTTCCAGACGTTTCGGCAAACGTTTGAGGGAGATTTGCTTTCACTACGCGACCTTTCACGCAATTAGTTTTTGGTGAAATAAGTTTCAATATTAAAGCCACGCGAAGTTTCGCTCAACAACTTCTTCTTTAAGCATTCTCCGAAAAGTATGCAAATACAATCCCAACAACGCTATCAGTATCAAATCTGTTCAATGAGAATATGAACAACGGTCGAATTATTGACAAAACTCCGAATGAAGTAACGTTGCAAAAATGACGAATATCACCTGGAAAGTGGACATGATACTACGAATATTCAGGTAGTATGTAGGCTGGTTATTAGCGCTAGACAAAAGAAGAAAGTCTGGTGGAAATGTGCGAGCTATAGCGCGTTCAGCACATTGGAAGATGGAAATGCGAAGTGACAGGCCGATTCCATAATTGAGAGGGGCTAAGAGAGTGAGAGACAATGGAAATGGAAGAGACACAGACGGAAAAGACATGACAGAAACATAAGGGGGGCCGGCGGTCTTCTCTCACCATTGTAGAAGTTGAAACGATATTCCAAGATTGGCCTATTATGGCCCAGAAATATAAGCTCCATTAGCTCTCGATCGGATGGGCTTACGGTAGATTTATAAGTTTGTTATTAGTCCTGACAGGAAGGGGATACGGTTGACGAAAACTTCGATAGAGAGTTGAAGTCGCCGGTTGCTCACATACGGATCGGCGTTAACACTCTATTTACGATTTATGAGTGTCCTGGTCCTGAGACGAAATGGATACGGTAGATAAAATGGAAAACTAATAAACAGAGGGGTCTCTATTTGGCCACTTACGGAACGGCTTTAGCGGGAGGAATGATCGGAATCTACAAATGAAATGGGACGGTCCTCCTCTTTTCCTTCTTCATCGTTCTTCGTCTCTTTTACGTACAAATTTGATCAACGCGAATGTTTCAGATAATCAATTACGATCTTCCGCCTTGCTGATTCGGTACGGAAATTTTATTTATGACCCTCGCTTATGCGACGAGACGTCGCCATTTCACATTCCATTCATTATCTAACTCATTTTTTGAAAACTCATTTTTAGACTCTTTTGTAAATATACTCGCATGTCTTTTCATTGATCATAGTATTGACTATTTTGCCTGTTGACGCCCGTATTCTGCTAATATATCCAGATTCCGGAGGTATTACATTATTGGTTTCACAGACGTTATTTATTTATAACGTAGTCCATTCACCAATCGAATCACTACGTCGGTTTGAAAATAAAACATTTCACACTGTGTTTTGGCATTCGTCTTCATCGCGATTTTACAACAGAATTACTGTTGACAATTAATGAGACAATAAATCATAATTATATCACGAGACAAATAATACAAATCCGTGTTTTGAACAGGAGAACATCATTCATTTTGCGGAGGTGAAAAAGGATATGAGGCTGGTCGCGTAAGAGTCGACCCCAAATGCATTAGATGCCCGCATGGTTTAAGAATTTGGTTCTTAAATTTAGATGAAAACATGTACATATATGCAATTTGATGTGCTGATTCCGAAAATATAGGTTTAATGAGATAATCTGTTTTCTTGAATCGAGATATTGGCAAGGAAAGTCAGCATTTTTTACATAAAAAATCGGCTGTATTTCATTTCATTTTAAGAATAACCCCATAAAAGTATATATCAGGAGATAGCTCTTGAGGAGAGGAATCGCCTGAAATCTTTAAATTTGGCAGACGGAGGTAATGAAATATTTCATTTTTTGGAGAACATATCATTTGAACGAGATAAAACCTAATTCGCTTCCGCGAAGAGATAGGTGAAATTTATAGATTTCAGGCGATTCCTCTCCTCAAGAGCTATCTCCTGATATATACTTTTATGGGTTTATTCTCAAAATGAAATGAAATACTGCCGATTTTTTGTGTGAAAAATGCTGACTTTCCTTGCCAATATCTCGATTCAAGAAAACAGATAGTCTCATAAAACCTATATTTTCGGAATCAGCACATCAAACTCCATATATTTACATGTTTTCATCGAAATCTAAGCCCCAAATTCTTAAACCATGCGGGGAGAGGGTCGACTCTTACATGACTAGTAGGGCTGACAGATGGATCGAATAGAAAAAGGGATCGCGTTCATTCTGCGCGGTCGTGCTCGATCCACCGATCGCTCGATCCCCTGATCGAGCAATGAGCTCGATCATATGATCGAGATAAATCATGCAAATGCATATTTTCACATGCTAAATTTTTTTGCCAGAGCAATTCGCAGTTTTCATCTGCCGTTGAGAACAATTTCTTGTTTGATTTTACTATTAATTGTTATATTTCTTTAATATACTGTATCTCTGTTTCAAACTATGTGATAATAAGCTATATTTATGATGTCTACGCCATCTCCTCTGTCTCACGGCGATTCAGTCAACTGCATAGGCGAACCACACGACGCTCTGCACCACATCACATTTACGGTGGAATGGCTCTGCATTTGAGCAGAGCTTGCGCGTTGTAACAGTTGAAAAAAAGCCTGCATTGATAAAGAGCTTTAGCTGCGCACATGGTAGCGGGTTAGGTATCAACGCATAAGGGAGATGGGGGAAAAGAAGAGGGCGCTCCGCCTTTTGGTATTTATCGCCACAAGCCAACTTGAATCGCCGTGATCTTCCATCACGGCGAATTCTCTTTCGGAAAGCATTGGGCGAATGAATCCTGTCTGTTTTATACAACGGTTGAAACATATTTTTCTTTCTTTCAAGAGGGGTTAGCGTGACTTTTAGTTTCGATTTCAATTATTGTGAAGACCCTACCTCAAAAAAGGGAAGGATAACTGATTCTGGAAGGACGTCAATGTTTCACTACCACCTTAGAACTTGTCATCCACAAATCTATGAGGAATGTAATCAAAAGCAGGTATTTCTTCTGTTAGATATATAGATCGTTCGAATTGCAATACAGGCACAGTTCAATATCCTTGTAACTAAGCTCATTGCTCGGCAATTGCTACCGTTTTCACTAGTACTCATTGACTAGCCTCATATGTAGATCTTACATCAATGTTTGGGTACCTTGTTTGGGCATCGACAACTGGACTATAGTGGGATTTGAGTAAATTGTTGGTAAAAAATTCTGCAGTACAACTAAATCTAATAGGAAGAATACCGGCATAATTCATTTTCGGTTAAAGCACGATGTTATTATGGCATTAGTTCAATGAACCGTGTAAATGCAAATAGACTTATCATGGGATTTACAAAGTTCCACTTGTCTTCACTAATTTGTCGAAACATTACATATCCCAGTGATTTAGAGGATTAAGATAGTTAGGGAGTACGGCAATGCGCTTTACGGTGATAATAAGAATTGTTCGCAAGACTCAGCCATTAAATGGTGTTGATTTATTAGAATTTGAGGAGGATCAATGGACTTCTCCATAGGATCGTCCTTTCTCTCGGAATCGACTTCTACCTGTAAAAATATTGTCGTCAAGGGAATTGAACCATCGACATTCGATAACAACGACATTGGTAACAACGAGTTTAATCAATAGGCCACGCTCACCGGGTCGCAGATGGAGGGGTTGTAGTAGAAGAATGCGAAGGAGTACTCAATATTCGCCAGTTCGATCGTCATGTCGATGTAGCCTGAAAGGAGTTGACAATTCGCATTATTGTGTGGAAAAGCTAGCATAGGAGTTAGGGTTTCTAAATCGGGAGTACTCAGCATTGTTCTTATGAATAGTCAGGGTAAGACATATGCTAAATCATGCCTGCGGGTCAGAGAAACAACGAAATAGTGCGCAAAATGAGAGACACGCAGTCGATCAAAACTCGGTATAAAAATTGGGCTAGGATGCATAATAGCAATGACATGGTCACATGCAGTATCAAGATTTATGTGTGTTTCAAGCTGCAATTATATTTTGAGGATGTTGAACTGGTTGATAGAAGCGATAGTCGTTTTTGAAAAGTGAAAATGTGAAAAAAGAAAGTGAAAAATTTGATTAATTTTTGACATTGTTATTTTATGTTTCACTCATTCTTTATTATGCAATTCATTGTTTCATGATTGCTTTGTAGGAGACCGTTCGTCCATTGAAAAACCAGAATATACTCCTGTCCCCTGGATGCCTAGATATGCTCCTTTCCCTGTGGAACGATTATCCTTCTGACATTATGACACATACGTTTGTAACGAAGCTTCGCCTATGACTATGAAAATTGCTGCACTCCATTTTTGCCAGAGGCTCGAGCCACATGCTAGAGGGTATGAACACTGTCCCCCTCCAATCTGGTATGCCCCAATAGTCCCCAATAAAACCCTACCGGGTATGAATCCATGAATCCACTAGTGTACCTCACAGTCCGCCGGACTCATTCATACCGTCTCTCCGTCTGTACACTCTCTTGAATAGTTGTCTCTCGTATGTTAGAGACAACCACTCGAAATGGAGGAATGGGGGCAAAGTCTATACAATGCAGGTTCGTAGCTCCTATTATGAGCTCTAACGGGGGGCAAAGTGTTATAGGTGCCCACAATTTAGCCCCTTGCCCTATTATGATGATGTGTATCCCGGATAGGGCAATTGGCACAATTAATCGTTTCCAACCCAGCGGGTCCCATGCAATTATAGTGCGATGATTCATAGGCTATAGTGGCACTCATTAGGCTGTTTCCCCTCCGCCGGAACTGTTGTAACCTATAATTAGCGGCTTTTAGGCAGTTATAGCGTGTTATGTTTCAAAGGTTCTATGTTTTTGAATAAATACCATTTGTGAAACATGGCCCACAACGTATTCAGACAGTCAACCATATGTCCTAATCTCGAACTAGATAAACGAGACGGAAATCTTCCCCGTGGGCCACCTAATCTCTTCCTGTCATTAGCTGTCAGCATTGTGACACCGGGAATCAATCAATCAGAAACGCAATCAGCGAGTGCGACTCCCGAGGCGAAAGGATCGTGTTACGGTAGGAGGAGGATTGGGGGATGTTATATAATAGATCTAGATTTGAAGATCATTCAAACACATCGACTGAGATGTGTTTGAATGTTATAAATGTAGTGATACACACTTCTATACACACCGCAATTCATTTCTGCCAGAGTTCAAATTTCGGTGTGGGGTTGCTTAGCATCGTGAAACACAACTCTTTTTACACAAATGTAACATTTCAAGGGAATTAAAGTGACTAAATAAATATCGTTCCCAACGTGCCCATGATTCCTCGAAGGAGAGAAACGTCTCCAGATACTGAAGAATCTCGTCTGGAAGACACTCCAGGTACGAGGTGATTGACAACTGAAATTGGGATTGGGCGGACATTTGGTTGCTTTTCTCTGCCACCGCGATAAATTCCAATAATGGCTTCACGTGAACGACAATATGAAAGTAGAAGTACAAAATGTTGTTAGCTTACGCTGATCATGTTTTGCTGAGAAGCCAAAAACGTTTCGCGGCGAACGTTTGGATAAACAATGAGAGCGACAATGCTGCTTGCACTTCAACCATGTATTATATTAGGGTAAGTACAAAGTTCCTTCACACTTGAATTGGACATACCGTAATTTCAAACAGATTGATATTATTCATGTAAACGGAACTGATATAGCCGGTACACATGGCGATTTTTCGTCGTGTTATGCGCTAAACAACGGAAAAATTCCTATATAGAAATCCTGAAGCATATTTGAACACACTGTGAAAAGCATGAATACGTGCTATCTTTGGATGCGGTTTGATGTAGACTAATTAAAATTTAATTT